>BMAU01021144.1:600000-780000 GCA_019973935.1 Trichonephila clavipes
CGATCTAACCATCAAAATTGCACCAAATTTAGTGTTCCTGAGCACCTGAATTATTTGTGATACCATATTGGGCAATACGACTGAATAAAGATTAAAAAAATCATGCTGTTTCAATAATTAGTGTTTTTATGCATTATATGTCTTTATATAATCTACTAAATAACTGCATTGGTTTAACGTATGTGCTATTTTAATGGAAATGAATCTACAAATACATTTTCCTTATTAATTCACTTCATTTTACTGCACTTTAAAATTAATAGTTAAACTACGTTATTTTGTTGCACGCAGTGCATCTCAAGCGATTTTACTAAATGTTCACTCAAATTCTGTAGAGTATTTAAATTTTGTAACTTTCGGTTCAATCAAGTACATTCATTTGCTTTTTCTAGAATGAAAATCTGACTAAATTTCAATTATGACACTGCTCCAAATCACGATAAAATAATCTAGATGTAATTTGCTTGAATGAAAAAAACCTTTTTCATTATAATTGAATGCACTTGTTTAAATTAACAGTATCTAGAGCAGAAGAACTAGCTTCCAATTCTATCGTGGTGACAAAAAGTCAAACATGTTTCAGAAGGTGTTGGACAATTGGTCTTATGCTCAATTTCAATGTCACCTCCTACCACATTTCTTTTTTAACCAAGCTAAAATATATAAGTCTCCTCACTAAAATTTACATTTTTCAAGTCGTTATCAATTCAGAAGTTTGATTCTTTGATCCATGGTAAAGGTTTAAGCTTCATTTTAGCTGTCCAGAATTGTTTTTATCTTGGTCTTTTTACCTCCCCGAAGCCTACAGTTGAACTACTAACATCGAATATATATATATATATATATATATATATATATATATATGTACGTGTAATAATTCCCTCTAGCATCCTTTTAATTAACTCCTTTAACAAAATTGAAATAATCTTTTGATTATTTGGTTCAAAACTAACACCCGGATTTTAATTGTAATCGATGAATATTATTAAATCTCATATTCCTGTCCCGCACATTCTATCCAATCAAAGCTATGATTGCGTAGCCATCACGAACTTGCACTGTTGGTAAGGAACAAAAACACCTTGTGTAATGGCGTTCGTCGCTCTTCCTTTTTTTTTTGCCGTTATAATGTAACATTGAATATAGCTCTTTCTCAGTGTTTTTGTGTTGTGCCCGTCAAGATGTCACTTCTGCTTGTCTCTTGTCCACTGTGCTTTAATATCATCATGAATTTGTTTGTCTCATCGATGTGAAAATGTACTATAATTTTGCCCTAAGCTTTGATGTGTGCGCCACAATAAAGAAGATATCTGTTCACTGAAGATGTGTTTAAGGAAAACCTGCTCACACTCGACAAAAATCTACCACTCGGCCAATAAATAACACACACACACACACACACACACACATATATATATATATATATATATATATATATATATATATATGTATATATATACATATATATATGTATATATATATATATTTAAATATATATAAATCAATCACTCAGTTTCACATTTAAGTAAAAAATTGAAATTATATGAATCTTATAATACTAAATTACATTTCAAATACAAAGGGTAAGTATAAAAATAAAACTACAACGTTTTGAAACAAAATTAAAAAACTATACAATATACAGTATCCAAGTGCAACCTCGGACTTAGGACCGAAAAATGTGGTTAAACTAGTTTGATGGCGCCAAGCTTCCTCCTTTTGCAACTTGGTAAGTTATAATATGAAAACATCCAAATCTCAAAAAATTAAAATTAAAAAAAATTAAACTATTTGCCATTGCATTCTAAAAGATATTATCACATAAAAATGTTAAAATTTTAAAACAATTAAGTGCATAATATAAGTGATCTATCAAGCACCAAAGAATAAATCCCAAAATCCTAATAGTGTCACCTATATATTAATATATATATATATATATATATATATATATATATATATATATATATATATATATATATATATATATATATACATATATATATATATATATATATATATATACATATATATATATATATATATTTATATAGATATATACATATATATATATATATATATATATACATATATATATATATATATATATAGATAGATAAATAGATATATATGTAGATACATATTATAAATGCGAAAGTTTGTGAGGATGTTTGGCCGGCTTATACGCAAAAACAACTGAATAGATTTTAATAAAACTATACAGTAATATAGCTTATACATCAGAATAATACATAGGCTATGCTTTATAGCATAGGCTATAATTCATAAAGATATTGTGCGAAGTGGCCAAAATATAACGATATTTATCAAGTAAGTATTTAAAAATTCTACCATCTGAAAGCAATTCTGGCGTGCCCTGCAAAATAGCCCAAGGCAGCATATATCTATCTTTTGTTTGTGAAGAAACCCTTTTTGTTTTGGCTACACAAAGCGCTCGCTTCTAAATAATTCCTGTGATCAGCATAATCCCTATTTCTTTTTTATTTCACAATAAAACTAATAATATTAAGAGAGAGATTGTTGTAAATCTCTCTTTGTTTGAATATTTTTTATGTTTTTATTATGCCCTTTTCATAGTCAAAATAAATGCTTTTATCGGTTCTGGTACTTAAAAAAAATAAACTTTCTCTCTCGCACTACATCATTTGGACAAATTTTCAAAATTTGTTTGTGGTTAGTAGTTAATTATAACGATATAATTTTAATTGGATATGCAGATATTGCATTTTTAAGTATAAAAGTAATTACAACTACTGTACTGTATTTTTTGGAGTGAGTGAGAGAGTGAATATTAACGTCGCACTGTTCAGCTACACAATGACTTTTGGCAACGGGCGACGTAATTTTGAACCATGTTGAAGTGACGTGGATGACACCTGAGCTGGTACCCCCTTCTCCAAACTACCGCACCACACTAACTTAGAAGGATTATTCTACCAATACTTAGCAGGAATATTCTTTGAAATCCACTCTTTCAAGATATATGGCAGCACGGGTTCTATGATGAGTATTTTAGCGGAGAAGCCGAATAGTTTTGTAGCAGATATTGCGTTTTCAGCTGACGTGGTTTTTAGCGGATTGAAAAAATTATTATTTTTTGTCCCGAAAAAATAGTTTATGTAAAAATTTAAGTGCCTTATGTTTTGGTATGTTAATGAAGACCTTAGAAAACGATTTTACTACTTATTTTAAGTGGACGGTGTATATAATTAATATTACAGTGGAATATCTTTAATTAATTTATTAGCGATAACGGATTAAATTTCCCAAAGGGGAGTATTTTGTTTATGTATATCACTTAATTTTCAATGTAGTGATCCTAAAAAAAATATTGTATGAAAAAAACTGCAGTAAACCATAATGCGGTGCATAAAGTATTAACGTGCATCGCTTCGCTACACGGCGGGTCTTTTAAAGCTCTAATAAAGCTCGAGCTTTGAAAGTAGCTAGATATTTGCCAACTTGACTCTATCGTTAACATTTCGCTATGTTTTTCATTGAAACCCCATTATAATTTGAGAAACGGCGTTGCTTGCGAATATTACAATTTTAATATGAAATAAATACAACAGAAAGTATTATTAATGTATTATACTTTCAGATGTAAATTGTTTACACTATTTTAAACATTCATTACACAAAACTTTTAACAATGTGTTACTTTTGCTGAGCCGAGATCAGCTTATGGAGGTTTTTTCACAAATCGACCCTAAAGAGAGTTACGGGGAGTTATAAATTTTATTTAAAAAAATCCTTTTTATCAGCTAGCTGATCTACATACTTAAAATTTAACAAAGTTGATTTGGTTCTTTCTGTTTCTTTGTTTAGTTGAGATATGCAAAAAGCTATTTTTTGTTTAATTTGCATTTCACGTAAAATTAACTCATTAAAAACTCTTTTATCCTTCAATCTGTGTTGATTAATTTTTCAGTTCACCCGTGCGAATATATATATATATATATATATATATATATATATATATATATATATATATATATATATATATATATATATATATATGATAAATATATTTCTATTATTCATTTAGTATGAAATGAAACTTATATTTTCAATTCTAACTCTTTTTTTCAGCAAATTAAAGGTTTACCACAATAAGAGGGACCAGCTAGTGATTGCTTAGCAAATATTTTCTTGCATTTTTTATGAAAATGATAGTATTAGTTACAAGTCTTGTTACTTTTTTAGATACATAGATGACTTAGCTATATTTAGTAATATAGTAGACTTTGTTCCTAGATTTAATTATTATCCCTACTTCTTAAAATTACGAAAAACGTATTATATCAAACAGCTAACTTTTTGGACCTTCAATTATTCGCTAAGAATAATTTGCTAATAAATAATATCTTTGATATAAGAGACTCCATGGATTTTAACAATATAGAAATGCCTTTTTGGTGTAGTAACTTACACCTATCAATACTATGTTTTAAGAAACTATGATTTAGTTAGTGACAAGGTATTAAAACAAAGTAATCTTATGAAATATAGCAATATATGTATGGAATACAATTATCAAAGTTAATTTATTCTTAAACATATTTCTATTTCATATTAAATCTTTTTTTAACTTAGTTCAATATTTTATTTAAAATTTCTTCTGTTTAGTATATTTTTATAATATTTTAAAAATATCATATGTGCTTAGTTTAATTGCAAACTAACAAAAAATATAATTATCCATGTAAAATTATTTTAAAAAATATTTCTATTTTATATTAATTATTGTTAACTCTGTTCATTAATTTAATTAAAATTTCTTGTGCTTAGTTTAATTTAAAAATATATTTGTTCCTAGTTTCATTATAATATAACTATCAAGGTGGTGCCACAGTTTTTATTCCTTTTGTTTCTAAATTCTAATCTTAACACCATTTTTTGTTGGTCCTCTGCGTAGAGGGTTGCTTTTCTCTCGTCATGGTTTATTTTTTTACATGTAAGTTTTTATCCTAATATTTTCTGTAGAATATTTTCTTATTATTCCTCTCTTTGAGAGAAACATTAATGTTCTCGCTACATAATTTTATTTTACTACATTGTCAGGTTTAAAATCCACGTGTTAGAAATAGGCTTAACTTTTCAACATGGCTCTATTTTTTTCTTCTATTATGTCTAAAATATCTGCTGTACGGGGAAGGTGGATCCATAAAGCATTGATAACCCTAAATTGCTGGCCTAACTCAGCGACATATTTAGAACTCATAATAGGTCTCCAATTTAGTCCAAAGCCTTTTTGTATCTACATTTGTTGTGCTTCACGAACTTCAATTTCTTCCATCTTAGGGATTGTAGGTTTTAGAACTTTTTCACTTGTATTTCATTATACTATATATATATATATATATATGCAGGATTTTTCGTTTGAATCATTTTGTAAAAGGTTGCGTCTTATCCTTTTCAGAGGACTATTAATGTCAATTTTGTTTATTACCGCATTCCGAAGCAGCGCCGTCTGGTGGGCTGCGTAGCACCAGCTTGAATGATTTTTTGGCAAATGCCTACTAACCCCCGCCGGTTCAACACATCACGGTTTTTTTTTTTGCGCATTTCGCGCCCAGGACAGTTTCAGTCCTAGCATGAGAAAGGTAATTAATTTCCCCGTCTTCTAAAAGTATAACTCAACTTTCAATTAACCTAATTTCTGCATGTCTCGTTCCCTTTGTAAACATTCCCCTTGTAAATTTTCCCCTTTAACTTGAAATAAATTATTTTTTTATTTAAATGAAGTATCTGCGTTTAAATGACGTTGATTTCATTAATCCATCACTAACCCTTTAATACTTAGCCTTAGACAACTACCCCGCCAATTTAAAATCCCGACTTCTGAAGAGTCTGATTTTTATTGGAAGATTTTAGTCGGACTCCCACAGAAATAATTGGGGGATCGTCCGGCATTTGATTTCAAAAATCTTCTCTAAATAATTAGTTTGATGAACTACTAGCCTTCTCTTTAGAAAGAAAAAAAACCCATTTTTGGCTGCACGCCTAAATTACAAACGGACTGAATCGAAAATGCGCGGATTGGCTCTCAATACTAACATTAGGTGAACAAATAAAAGCGACTCCTAGAGTCAAGGGCTTCAACTTTGCCGACGCCACGTTATTTCTGCAGTGTACAACTCCATTTCAAGTCCAGTAAACACATCAAGGAGCCTTTGAAGTTTATTTTAAAGCAAGTAGTCACGCGTCGTCCAATGAATCAGGTACTGTGTTTTTTTCGTTTTTCTTGGAACAGGAGAGAGAGAGAGAGAAAAGAGAATCTTTAGGAAAGATTTATTTTTCAGAGCAATCGTCATGTTGTTTATGATATATTATTTTTAAAGTATGATATGTGTTTTTTGAAAATACCATTTTCCCTATTTGTGTAAATATCTTTTAAAAGAATAAGGAAGTCGTACGCCATATTCAAGTTTTTTATTTGTATCTAATTTAATAATGAATTGAATTGCATTTCATGTGTGTACGAAAAGCTTTCGTTTCCTTTGGTTGCGTCATTGACCTTGAATGGCGTCAACTAGCAAAATGCATGTTTGCCATTCCTAAAAATTTTGCAATTTTTATGACTCATATAGTTTAACATTTCTTTCTCCCTTAGCCGTTGGGTAATTAATCATTGTCATTAGTATTCGAGAAATATATTTTGAAAGAAATATTCTATGTTTTTTAGAATTTATTAATGAAAGATTATACTTGATCTAATTTTAATGGTGTATTATAGCATTCAATATATAAATATTTTGAGTTCATTTTTGACAGAATTATTATGCTTTCTATTGAAACGTGTGCTTATTCTTAGAATTTGCTGATGAGATCCTAAAAGATTTTATTTTTATTGGTGTAGTAAAAAATATATGAGCTTTTTCTTAAAGTGACTAACTTCTAATTGTTTGCTTTTTTTCAACAAAGAACTTTAAATTACTGAATTCTTTTTTCATAACACAATAAATTTAATTACAGTTTTAAAACAAGATTTATATTAATTTATTGTTTGTTTTAAATTATTTCTGTATTTATTATAACGAAATGAGATAACTGATATATTAAATGGTTTAAAAAAAGTTTTGTTTTTAGTTGAAATTAATAATTTGACTATTTCAAATTAAGCATTACGCATTTTAGATCGCACTGTTGTCTTTACACGTTACTGGTTTAAAACATTTCTAAATGAATAAAATTTGAATGTTTCAATGTATATTTAGTGTATTTTGATGCAATATCATTTTAACTTGAGAATTTTTGTAAATGAAACCAGATTTGCCTATAGCAACATCATTTTTTTTGTTTGAACGCGTGACAATTTTGTTTATTCCTTTGGTTACTATCTAAAATTAAATTTAAATTTTAAAATGGCGTATCTTGGCAAAGGTCGACGCGAAGATTTATTTGTCTTAGCCACGGAATTAAATTTAGAATTCGATAAATCTATGATCATCGCCACACTGAAAGATCTAATTATTGGTAGTGAAAATTATGATGAAGAACTGACCAAAAACATGCATTCAGTGATTGTTGAGGATCGCAAAGCCAGGGAGAAAAGGCAAGAAGAGCAAAAAGAAAAAAATACGCATTGAAGAGCAAAAAGAAAAATTATGCAGTGAAGAGCAAAAAGAAAAATTACGCATTGAAGAATGAGAAGAAAAATTACGCATTGGAGAATTGAAGTTAGGTGAGCAAAAACGCAAAGATGAGTTTGAGTTGGAAAAGTTAAGGATCCAAACACAATCCAAGTTAGGCGCTGATACATCCAAAGAAAGTGATACTAAATTTCTCGTCAAAGAAGTTTCAAAATTTATACATCGTTTCGATTTGAAAGAAGACATCGGTTTTTATCTAAAATTATTTGAACGTAAAGCGCAGAGATTAAATATTAATCAAGAAAACTGGGTTTCTCATTTGTTATACTTATTACCGACGCAAGTATCTCACATCATAGTGAGAGAGCCTGACGATAAAGCCAACTCTTACGAACACGTTATAGATTTACTGCTGAAACGCTTTAAACTAACTCCAGAAAAGATTCGACAACTATTTGTCACTCACCAAAAAGCACCTGAAAGAACATGAATTGTCTTTTACCATGAATTAAACACTTACTTCAACGGATGGATAGATGGATTGAAGATAGATAATTTCGACAAACTATCAGATCTAATAATAACAGATCAACTAAAACGAAAAACGCCTTTCGAATTTAGGGAATACTATCTTGATGAATGGGCAAATATAAACTCCCCAGTTCAATTAGCAGAAAAACTAGAATAATTCGAAGACTTTAAGAAGACTCTGAAACTGAAATCGAGCAGTCCATTTGTGAAGAAACAAGAATTCAAATCCACAGAAAAGAATCGCGGGTATGAAGCACCGGGAAAATTCGAGTATAACAGGAAATATAAGAAGTTTCCAGTGTCAACAAATTGCAACAAACATTACGAAGCTCCTGTCACCAAGTACTAATATGTTTAAAGGTATCAAGACAGCGCGCAGAAAGGGCATTACAACAAAAATAACGAGAAACACTCAAATCACAATGCTTCCAAGCATTCTCAGACGAACTATTCAAAATCACAGAAGTTCAAAGAACCTCCAAAAGAAACTTGCGGACTTATCGTTAAGGAAGGTTTACGAACTAAAGAGATATTCTTTGGAAAGGTGAAAATCACGGCGCTCATAGACAGTGGTAGTACCGTAAGTTTGCTACGAGAGAACACGAGCAGAAGAATAATGGATCCAACAAAATTATCGGTGAACAAGATGCTTCTCACAGTTATTGGTGAAGCACAAGTAATAACTATAGGTTCCTTTGAACATGAGTTCGAAATAGATAATGAAAATTACTCGTTAACTTGATATGGTGTACCTATTCATAAATTAAAATTCGAAGCAGTTATTGGATCATATCTTTTGGAACAAGCATCGATTAGTTTCCCTAAGGAAGGAGTTAAATTCAACAAATATTAGAGTCATGCACAGCTTATGAAAATATCAGCTGTAAATCTTCAAGAACTAGACCTGCGTCAAGTTGAAAATCGTCAAATCAAGAAGGAACTTGAAAAGTTAATTCAAGACAAAAAGCCAGAAAAAATAGCATCTACCGACGTCACGATGAGAATCATTCTAAAAGACGAAGAACCAGTCTGTCAACCCCCTCGTCGACTAGCTTTCAAAGAAAGACAAGAAGTAGACAAACAGATAGAAGACAGGCTCAACGAAGGCATTATACGTCCGAGTTCTTCGGAATATGCGAGTCCAATAGTAATGGTAAAAAAGAAAAATGGATCTTCGAGAATGTGCATTGAATACAAAAATTTGAATCAGAAGCTTTTGAAAGATAAATTTCCGTTACCTCTCAGCGAAGATGTTTTGGACACTTAGCAAGAAGCAAAGGTATATTCTACATTAGATTTGCGCAATGGTTTCTTTCACGTCGATGTTGACGAATATTGCAGAAAGTTTACATCCTTTATCGTCCTAGACGGACAATTTGAATTCAACAAAGTTCCTTTTGGACTAAGCACAAGTCCAGGAGTTTTCCAACGCTACGCATCAAGTATATTCAGAGATCTTACTCGGAAAAGAATTGTAATCAGTTATTTAGATGATCTCGTCATTCCAGCGAAAAACGAAGTGGAAAGTCTAGAAAAACTTAAAATTGTTTTCGAAGTCGCAAATACATACGGATTAGAAATTAAGTTAAAAAAATACCAATTCTTAAAAAAGAAAATTGAATTTCTAGGCCACATTGTAGAAAGCGGAACTATTAAACCATCTACCACAATGACACTGGCTGTCTGAAAATTTTCAGAACCAACAACAATAAAACAAGTACAAATTTTTCTTGGCTTAACTGGGTATTTCCGCAAGTGCATCAAATATTATTCAAAGATAGCTAAACCACTTAGCGATTTAACAAGAAAAGAAAATTTCTTTGTTTTTGGGGCTCAACAAAAACAAGGATTTGAAACATTGAAGAGAATCATGTCCGAAGGCACAATCTTGCACATTTACAAGTATGTAATAAAAACAGAACTGCATACAGAGTTTTGTAAACAAGGGTACGGCACAATTTTGTTACAAGAGGCCGAAGATAGAAAGTTTCACCCCGTTTACAACATGTCGAAGAAGACAAATACAGCAGAATAAAAGTATGACAGCTACGAACTAGAGGTACTAGCAATTATCAACGCATTAAAGAAGTTTCGTGTTTATCTTTTAGGACAACACTTTAAAAAAGTAACTGACTGTTCAGTATTTCAGAAGACTGCAAAAAAAAAGGATCTAATTGCTGCATAGCCAGATGGGCGCTTCAATTAGAAGAATTCAATTATGAAATAGAGCACAAAGCTGGAAGTCGTATGAAGCATGTTGATGATCTTAGCCGATATCCCGTAATGATAGTATGCAATGATACATTAACTCAGTGCTTCTCAAAGTTGCTATACTCTCAAACCAATTTTCAATCATAATTTTTATCCCGCCCCCATGCAATAATAATGTACTGAATTCAATAATACTATACTTTGACGTTCTAATTACGATACGACTTTAACCTTTTAACCACACACCGTGCATATAAACATCTCGCTAAGCCAAAGCGTTATTTCTCCAGACATATATATACGTCTTCTCGAAGTATGATCTTTTCTGTGCACTGCTATCCGTAAAATTAGGGATGCAATAAAGGGACCATGAAAATGATTGTAAAGGATTTACTTATACCGAATTATTTTTGCTCCTTTATTTCTCCCCACTCCCCCACTACATCATATACGCGTGTCTTCACGGAAAACGGTTGGCAATTTGAAGTGAATCACGAAACTTATGATCTGCTGTACAAAAATTATCAAGATATAAATTTTAAACCATACAAAAATTATCAAGATAAGTGCTAATTTTTGTTAGAAATTATATATATGACAAACCGATGGGGTCACTGGTAATTAATAAACTTGTCTTTAACTCAAAATTGTTACATTAATTATAAAATACATTGTGTAGCACTGATATATTTATAAGAGTACAATACATCAGTACAAATGTGTATTTTATTTATTTATTTTTTAGTCAGAATATATTTTGTTTACTTTCTGTAAATTAATATTTTTTTTAAATAATCTTTTGCTCTTGACTTTTCAATATGCTCGCGCCCCCTTGAAGAGCTATCACGCCTCCCAAGGGGGACACGCCCCACAGTTTGAGAAATACTGCATTAACTTCAAAGCTTAAACTTAAATGAGGAAGACGACAGCATCCAAACATTGAAATCGCTTCTAATGAAGCAAGAATCAGAAGAATTTTTTCAGTGAAACGGTATACTATACAAATACTTTAATGGTCGAGAATTAATCGCAACCCCTAAAGCAATGGAGGCGTAACTAATTAAATTGATTCACGAAAATGGTCATTTCGCAGTAGGAAAAACAGAAGAAATTGTGAAACAGGATTTTTCCCCCAAATTTGACCAACGTCGTTAAAAAAGTAATAGTTAATTGCGTTCCATGTATCTTAGCTAATAAGAAAACAGGCAAAAAGGAAGGGTTTTTAAATCCTATTTCTAAGGAAGGCATTCCTCTAAGTACGTACCATGTTGACTTCATTGGTCCTTTACCCTCCACAAATAAAAGTTATCAACACATTTTCACCATAGTAGACGCATTCACCAAATTTACTTGGCTATATCCCGTCAAAACTGTGTCTGCTGAAAGTGCCCTGGAAAAGCTAAAACAACAGCAGAAAACTTTTGGTTATTCCTTCAGAATTATCTCTGATAGAGGTTCAGCGTTCACTTCAAAATTATTTAACGACTACTGTGATGAAGAGATTATTCAACATCTACAAATAGCGACAAGTGTTCCTCGAGGAAATGGACAAGTTGAACAAATTCATCGAACTTTGATTCCAATTCTCATCAAGCTATAATTAGATGACTCAACGAAATGGTACAAATACGTCGACAGATTACAGATAATACTAAACAGCACTATATTTCGCATTACAAAATGGACACCATTAGAACTCTTAGTGGGAACCAAAACGCGTAACAAGGACGATATCCTAATAAAAGACCTACTGCTAGAAGAAATGGCGAAAGAAATGCTACAACAACGCAAATTTTTAAGAAACGAAGCAAAAAAGAACATCGAAACCCTACAATCTGAAAATAGAAAGACATATAACAGAAGAAGAAAAAAAGCTTCCTTTTACAAAGAAGGTGATTTAGTAGCCATCCAAAGAACCCAATTTGGAGCTGGACCGAAGCTAAGACCAAAGTTCTTAGGCTTTTACAAAATAACGAAAGTGAATTCTAAGGATCGGTATGAAGTGGAAAAGGTTGGTCAGCACGAAGGACCAAACTCAAACACCAGCGCAGCTGATTTGATGAAACATTTTTATGCTTAATTGAATTTGTTTTTATTATTAGTTATTGATTTTAATTTTTCTCATACTATATCCCTCTGGAGAAATTAATAGATGTTCTATGGTAATATATATACTCGTTTCCATTAATCATTTTATATTCACTTGTAACATATATTATATTTTCGTATTATTTTTTATCTTTCGATTGATACGAAGGATTTTTTCCCTCGTGATTTAGTTAATTGTAGATCACAATATAGAATATTTTGTTTTTATATGCTTTATTTTAGGTCCGGAGTTGTGAATATTAGGTATACATCTTTTCATCTGTATTATTTTATTTTATTATCTTTAAGAACCGTATTATTTGTCTTTATTGCATCCACATTCCAATAATCATTAAATTTATAGTTGTAACTAAAAATAGTTTGTATTTAAAGTACTTTAGCTCTCAACATTCTGTAAGAGCTGAGAAACCAGCTCTGTCAGGAAATGGTGATTTTGTAGGATTTTCCGTTTGAATAATTTTGTAAACGGTTGAGTCATATCCTTTTCAGAGGACTATTCATGCCATTTTTTTTATTACCGCATTCCGAAGTATCGCCGTCTGGTGGGCTACGGAGCACCGGCTTGAATGATTTTTGGCAAAGGCCTACTAACCCCCACCGGTTCAACACGTCAGGTTTTTTTGCGCATTTCGTGCCCAGCGCGGTTTCAGTCCAAGCATGAGAAAGGTGATTAATTTCCCCATCTTCGAAAGGTGTAACTCAACTCTCAATTAACCTAATTTCTGTATGTCTCTTTCCCTTTGTAAATATTCCCCTTGTAAATTTTCCCTTTAACTTGAAATAGATCCTTTTTTTTTACTTAAATGAAGTATCTGCATCTGCGTTAAAATGACTTTGATTCCATTAATTCATCCCTAACCCTTTAATACTTACCCCTAGACAACTACCTCACCAATTTAAAATCCCGACTACTGAAGAGTCTGATTTTTATTCGAAGACTTTAGTCGGACTCCCACACACACACACACACACACACACACACATATATATATATATATATAATATATATATATATATATATATAAATATATATATATATATATATATATATATATATATATATATATATATATATATATATATATATATATATATATATATATATATATATATATATATATATATATATATATATATATATATATATAAATATATATATATATATATATATATATATATATATATATATATATATATATATATATATATATATATATATATATATATATATATATATATATATATATATATATATATATATATATATATATGTGTGTGTGTGTGTGTATTGTGTATATGTGTGTGTATTAGTGTGTATTAGGATGCATTAGGATTTTATAAGTTACTAGAGTAGTTTTTACTAAACCAACATTTTTCGCTGATCACATACTGTTTCTCAAAAATCCATTACACAAAGCGTAGAAATTTACATCTACCTATTGCATATAAAAGCTCATACATGGAACTAAACAATTAGATTGGCTATTATATTGTCAAAGTTAGACAGTCATACCACCTGAAGGCATATAAACCAGTTTAAGGTTGTTTTAGGTAATTTATGATGATTCACAAAGAATTTACAAGAAAAATCTTACTCACAACTAATTTGTACAGTATAATAGTCAGTCTTTTCTAATATTTTCTTCTATATTAAATATAATCCATTCGTTTCCGAAATAAAACATTTTTCCTCAAATAGTTTTGTCAATGGTATTTTTTAATATTAATATAAAATATTAGATTTATTTGCTACAGTTTCATAAATTCTTGATTAATTTTCATTAAAAATATAATAGAAAATAATAATTTTTGCAAGGATATATGACATACTGTATTAAAAACATTATTAATAGTCAAATATTCTGAATTAATGCAAAGGATTATTCAGCATGCGTTTTTTTAACCAAACGAATACTTTTAATTCGTACATAACTGAGATTTATACTATAACACAAAGCAAAATGGAGTAAAATTTTTCTTCAGATATCTTCTATTATTAAGTCAATAAAGTTTTATCAAATTAAGCTAGAAATAATTAAATTACGTATGATTAATAATAGATATCGACGTGTGATAAGTTAATTAATGTAAGGGTCACCCAAGTGAAGGTTTGATTTCTGTAATATCTTCGCAATTAGAAGAAAAAGTTAACTGCACATGCCCCCGTATAGAGTATGCAGAGGGTTGATAATTAATGCGAACCTGCCATATCCCACCAGATGCATGTATGATAGCGTTCGAGCAAGTTGAAAGACACCAAGTTTGCAACACGGATGCCTCCAAATGGTACGAATCTGACTGCTGCCAGGTACTGTGCCACATTACAAGAATTGAGAAAAATATCAAGAACTACTGTCAAGGCATGTTGTCCGATGGGGTTATCATCTCGTTAGGTAATGCTCGTTCCTCATGTAGCTGTGGCGGGAAAAAACATTGTTACGGCCATTTCGCTTTGAGGTTTTCGAAAATCCTCCTTTCAACCCGGACCACTCACCGTGTGAATACTTTTTCGGTCTACTCAAGAAAACTATGAGGAAACGGAATTTTCTGAAAATTAATGAGGTCCAAGCTACTTTTGAAAATTGGTTCCATGACCAAGCCGGACATTCCTCACCCAGGATATCCATCATGTCGTTAACCCCAGGAACACTTCTTCCAACCTACAAGACGACTTTGTCTAGCCTATATGTTAGGTCTGTATTATTTCTTTCCTTTTCATACTAAATTACATTAAGGGCATTAAACCAGTGTTTCTCAAAGTGTGGGGCGCGCCCCCCTGGGGGGGCGCGATGAAACTACAAGGGGGGCGCGAGCGTATCGAAAATTTAAAGATTTTTTTAAAAAAAATAACCGGAAAGAGAAGTAAAACAAAATGCTTTCTTCCATAATAAAAAAAAAATACACACAACAACACTGACATAATTTATGTTTATTATCTGGCTTTTTTCCGTCATCAAATAGCTATCTTTGATCCCAAAACCAAATTAAAGAAAAAAAAAACATTTTGTTTTATTTGCTGTATTTCCTCAATGAGATATTTTTTTATTACGTTTTAACATAAAATATTACTCGTTAAAAGAAAAAACAAAACCCAGACCCTGAGAAAAATTCTAAGAAGATAAACAATTCACCACTGTAATTATTATTGAAATACTGTACATTAGTTGTAGAAAAAGAAAAGGAAGTCATGATTCACTTTTCAGCCAGGCTGCATAGTACGTTGGCTAATCATTTGATTGACCTTCAATCTTATGGTATGGTTATTATGAATATTAGTTCCCTCCCATCTTTTTATGCGTTTGCTTTTCGCTTAGGGAAATTGTAAATAATTGAGTTTTGCGATATTTGGAAAAGAATTGATTGGTTTAACATTTCTGTAGGATAATTGAAAAGTGTCTGATTTGCGTCCTTTATTATGGTCTTGTACTTTTGAATCATTTTTGTTCAGTTTTATTGATTTTTTCTCAAATCATCAAAGAATTGAATAGTCCTTGAAAGAAGGTAAGTATACTTTCTATAAATTAAAATATTCACTAGAATTCCGATTTGTATCGTATACAGTAAAAATAATTCTAAACAAATGATTGGGGTGACTGAGTCCCCGCACTACCATTAATGTTAGTATCGAGTACGCGCATGCTCCCGGGTTAAAACATTTTGAAGTCTTCTCGCTTTAAATGTTAAAAAGTAACACAATTATTCTTCATCAGAATTTTATATTCTTTTTCATAATTTAACATTAATTCTAAATGCTAATTGTGTGAGGTTTAAAATTACAGTTCTTTTAAACAGTTATTTAAAATTATAGCATTTATCTAAAAAAAAATCATTTTACATTTTTGTAAAAAAATCATTTTACATTTTTGTATACAATGTCGTGCACACAGTTTTACTCTCCTTACAGTTCAGCTATTATATCAAGAATAATGTTTTATTTTTTTTTAAAAATGAACTCGTGCGAAGAGTCGGTGTTTCAGCCAGTATACGTTTGATGTATCAGTACTGAAGAAGGTATTTTATAAATAATTTCTTATTACTGAATTTGGCCGCGGTAGCCGAGTGGTATAGGTATCGGATCGTGGCTTGCCTTGTCACGAGTTCGAGCCCAGTACCACTAAAGACCCGCCGTGTAGGGCAGCGATGCACGTTAAATCTGTTGAGAGTTGAAACGTTTTCCCGTTGGTGTGGTAGTTAGGAGAGAGGGGTGCCAGCTCAGGTGTCGTCCACGTCACTTGACCATGGTTCAAAATTACGTGGTCCGTCGTCAAAAGCCCTCATGCAGCTGAACAGTGCGACGTTAATATTCAATCAATCAATCTTATTACTAAATTAAGAACAAGTTTAATAATTTTTAGGGACTTCCACGGGCTTGTCTTGTAGAGGAAAGTTTTTCAAAGGAAGGTTTAATATCAGAAATTGACACTTAAAGAGTTATTTTTCTATATTTAGCTGAGATCTATATTTTGTCTTCAAGGCATCCACTGCAGAAAATCCGGTTTGAAAAAAGGTAGGATGTTGAAAATGGTAATAGTATACGAAGAGCTTTTGTTTTCAGTACAGATAATTCCTTATCCACCTCTACCCCAAATTCAAAGAGCGATTTATTACAAAATTGCCTTTTAATTTTTCACTGGATGTGAAATCTATGAAGATTTCTTCTTCGGAAGTTGAAAACCCTTCTGGAGTATCTTGAAATAGATCCCTAATCCACTCGTAACTTGCTACCAAGCTGTCCTTATCCTGAAACTACTTTTTAAAATTCTTTGCCAACATAGCTAAATGATAAAATAACTTTCACATGTTGTTCCACAGATTTGTAAGTTTTAACACATATCGCGAGCTGGGGCTTTTTTTTCCCATCATTTACTTTAGTAGTGGTAAATCCAAAATTTAAGTATTTTTGAGAATATCGCCTTGATTTAATTTTCGGAACCATGCTCATTCGTCTGTGTATTTGTTGATACTTTATTATGGTCGAATGTTTGCTTACGACTTAAAAATGTATGTATGATATTGTTTTAATCTACTGCCGTAAATACTTAATTACCGTGAATTACAATTAACGTGGAAATTTAAAAAATGTACATTCAAGCTAGATTCGGTAGCTATAGGAGTATCGAGTCAACCAAAACTGACTGGAATTGTACGAGGAAAAGCATTTTTACATGTTTTGCGCAGACGTCCGATAGGTTGCCCAGACTCACGCAAACGTACCCTATAATGCCAGATGTGATAGATATAATAGAGAGCGACATTGACTAGACTATTTTTCTAATGACATTTGTACTTTGAGAAATGAATGATGAAGAAAATAAATCTTTAATTACATACATCATTTTGCGATCTGTTCCAATTTAAAAATTAGAGAAAGAAAATAACATAATTCTAAGTAATATATATTTTAAGTATTTTTCTTAAAATATATATTACTTAAAAGTTACATATACACAAAATTTAATATACTTCTCGTATTAATTTGTACGGTTTATAATTAAGAGCGTATTGTAACTTTAGCGTCTCTCTCTCAAAGTGCATTTTTATTGCAGTAAATACATTATGGTTGTACAGGGGGCGAGACAAAAATTATGATTGAAAATTGGGTCGCCAGTATTGAAAGTTTGAGAAACACTGCTTTTAATGTATGAATGGTGCACAGAGTATTTTATGACTAATTAATTAATACTAAATTAAGAAAAAGTTTAATAATTATTAGCTACTTCCATGGGCTTGTCTTACAGAGCAAAGTTTTTGAAAGGAGTTTTAAGATAAGAAATCGACCCTCTGAGTTCATTTTCTATATTTAGCTGATATCTATATTTTGTCTTCTAAGCAACCACCGCATTTTGTAATATGTTCCAATTTAAAAATCAGAGAAAGGAAAAATAACTTAGTACTATTACTTAACTTTTTTTGCTTAAAAGTAACATATACAAAATTTAATACTTATGTCATGAATTTGTACGGTTTATAATAAATATTGTTGCTTTATCGTAAAAGTGCATTATTATTGCATTCAGTACATTATTGATGTATAAGGGGGCGCGATAAAAATTGTGATTGAAAAGGGGGGCGCCAGGATTGAAAGTTTGAGAAGCACTGCATTAAACCATTTATCAAACTGACTGCAGAGCCACTTTCATTTGGGTGACCCTTAAGCGACTAGATATAGGTAGAATATTGTTATTGTTAATAATTTTTTACTATAGGAGTTTAATTAACTGAAGACTACAATTAAAATAGAAATTAAACTGTTTTTAAACATGTATACTAATGTTAATTAATATTTATAACTGCTTACACTCTTTGATATCCTTAATAATCAGTTTTTTAAAGTTAACATGGGGAAATGTAGTATATATAAACATATCGACTTGATCTGTAGTTGCAAAATTATCACCTAGCAGTACTTCAGAAATTAATTGAAAATTTATTTGACATATTTGAAGAGAATATATTACCATTCAGCATCGAATAATGCATTTTAAAATTATACAGCTCCATTAAATTTAACATTAATAAAACAAATTTTTAAAGGTAATAATTTGCATTTCTGATGATGCACATATTAATAAGAATAAAGATCAAATAACCATTATTGTTCATATACTCTGAAACTGTCAAAAAAAATATAGTCATGGCATATTTTTAAACTAAAAAACATTAAGTACCAACCTTTTCATAAGTGGAAGATTATTAGTTTTATCTCTTAATAAAAAAACATTATTTATTTTTATTCACATCATAAATAAACTTATAAGAAACTGTAATTATCAAAATACTTATTTGATAAAATTATCACAATCTGTATTGTTTCATAATTTTAAAATATTATAAAATATTTTTTTAAAAAATATGCATTTTTAAAAAAAAAATTTCCAGGTTAATTTTTATGATTAAATTTCTTCATTTTTACCTTATATTTAATCTATAAAGCATCAAAAATAAAGCATAAAATCGAAACTTAAAATCTAATCCAATAAACAGTCAATGCAAATATCTGATTTCCGTCGCAAAAGTTAGAGCGACGATTGCATTTTACAGAACACACAAACATGCTGTGAACTCCTTCATGTTGCATTTATTTTAGTTCAGTCAATAAACGTCCTGTCAGACCTCTTCAAACATATTTAGGGGAACTCAGCAAATATATCAAAGTTGAAATCGATTACATTTAATGATGAAGTAGAAAACGATTCATTTGAAACGGATGCTCATTTGAAGTACCTGTAAAAGTATCTCGAAAACATGCTTATTTATTTATTTTTTTTTATTTAGCATTGAATTTCATTGACTGTGTTTGACTTTCGAGAAAATGCAGCATTACAGAAACATTCGTATGATCTAATAAGAGGCAATTATATTTCGAGTAAGCAAATAAAGGACTTATTTAATCAGCAAATAAACTGAAATATAAAATGAGAGAAGAATTGAAAATTTATATTAACATTGCTTAGCCATTGTATTGTTGGATGTTGATCAATTTCATGAAATTTAATCTCTTTATACAAATGTACGGAAGCTATCCAATGCATTTTTTATGCATTCGTAACCAACTAAAAGAGAAATATAAATGTATGAATGTATTTATTGATTGGTAAAATATCTATATGATTAGAAATCTTTTATTATGGTATACAATGAAACTGCTAAGATGACCATTTCAAATACTATTTTGAGCTACGTATGAAGAGATCAAAATACGTTTATTCAGTGTTTCTCAAACTTTCGATATTGGCAACCTAAAATTCAATCATAGTTATCTTCGCCCCCCTTCATAGAATAAAAATGTATTGAATTCGACAATACTATACTTTAACGCTAAAACTACAATATGACTTACCTCTTTAAGTGCCACCGGTGTATATGAACGCTCGCACAGCCAGTGTGTTAACTGCCCCGAACGTATAAATACGTCTTTCCGAAGTACAATCTTTTCTGTGAAATGATATCTATAAAATTATTCCGAAGGCTTTGGCATGCAATAAAATGACTTTGACCGCGTTTGCGAAGCATTTACTTATTTCGGAGGATTTGCTTATTCATTCCTCCCATTCCCAATACATCGTATAACTTTTGATGGGCAATTAAGGAATTAATTATAAACCATACACATTATCAATTAATGTTAATTTTTGCATATAATTTCATTTCTGACAAGCCCATGGGGTCGCTAGGAATTATTAAACTTGTTCTTAACTTAGTATTGTTAAATTAATTATAAAATATATTACGCAATACTGATATATTTATAACTGTATTATATCAGTGTAAATGTGTACTTTATTTTGTATTATGTCAGAATGTATTTTGTTTGTTTCCTTTCAGTAAATTAATAACTTTTTTAAAATAGTCTTTTGTTTTCGAATTTTCAATATGCTCGCGCCCCTCTTGTAGGGTTATCACGCCCCCTAGGGGGCGCACCTCACAGTTTGAGAAACATCGCGTTAGTTTGATTTACCAAATATGAGAACACAAATAAGTATTTCTGTTAACAATATTTCATTCAATTGTGTTTTTTAACTGCAACTTTCAGAATAAGAACAAGGCATGTTACAGAGATGAAAATATCCCCTAATAGCGAGAAAAATTATAAAACTTGTCCTAACTCTCTTCATATTCAACTTTTTCCTAACCATATTTTAAATTTTCCTTCTATATTGGCTAAACTCCATAACATAGACCTAAACCCCACGAACTATAAACTGCTTTATTCGCCAAAAATCGTTGACATAGCAAAGGCCATTTTGGACGCCTTTGGCGCCAATTGATTTCTGCATTGACAGCCCTAGCGTTGCATGGACAAAACAACAACAATAACCACTTTAACTTTCAGTTTTTTGTGAATAAAGTCATTTCTATTTATTTTGAGATTTCATATGTAGTCTTTTTTCTTCTAAATATATAGAAATTAAAAGTAAATAAGTGCATGTGTTTGAAATGTACTGCATCATTTATAAACAAGTATTTTCAACAACTATATTGGGCTCTGTGGTAATTAAAGTTAAAAATTAATTTCCAATTTTAATTGAAGAAAACATATTCATTTTCAAACAGTTACTCTTCAACTGAATTGTGATATTTAGAGTGATAAATATATGATTCTAACAAAAGACTTGTTTTTAAGATTATTTTTTTGCTTGTATTACATATTATGCGTGCCTATAATACAAAAAAATATCCTGGAATAAGATAACATTATTTGATATCAATACATGTATTTTTGTTACCTAACTGAGGTAACAAAATTGACTATAAAACTTACAAAAAATTAACAACATTGCATTTTCCGAAGAATACTATCAGTGCTGATTTTTGCGCATAGTAATTATTTGTATTATTAAGTTACTATAAATGCAAATGTGAACTTAATTTTCTGATATATGCTCTTATGATTACATATGTATTTTTGACGTAACACTTAGATGGTTAATCTATCTTGTTATCTTTAAACTGTCATTAAGGGGACTCGGCACCTTTTTTCAATTTTTTTTTATTTAAGGGTTTTAAAATATTTTTTTGTATATTATTAACAGTTACTACTAAACTAAGAAATTTCACCATGAAAAAAAAATTCCTAAATTTAAAAAATTTAAAATTTAAAGTTTTTAAAAATTTTTACCGATTTTCAAAATTCTTCTTCTTTTACAATTATCATTATTTTGACACCAAAATTTTTTTTGGGATTTATTAGACTATGAGTAATAACTTTAGGGATCGATTTTGCAACAAACAAATTAGTTTTGGAAAAAAATAAAATGTAAACATTAATGGAAAAAAAAAGCTAAAAAAAACATGACTTCTGCTACATTTTCTTTTATAAAATTTTTTTTTATTCAAAATATTAAAAATGGATCCCTAATTTAATTAAGCACATTGTAATAAAGATACACACCAAAATTCAAGTTGTTTGATAAATATCTGTAGAAGTTTTGTACTTTTAAAGACCATGATTTCATGAAAAACTCGAACTGAGAAAATGCATTTTTAAAAATACCAATCAGCAAATATATATCAAAACAATGTCTAAATTTCGTAATAATTTTTCAATATGTTGTATAAATATACACCTTTAAAATAAAACATAATACAATTCAATTTCAAAATATTAAACAAAAATATAAGCTTTTTTTTAAAGTGCCTGTCTGTGAGCCCAAAATTACGAAAAATAGGAAATATCATTGTGACTTATTTTTACAAGAAACATGTATGAAATATATTAAAAATAAATGAAATACATGAAATAAATGTAATAAAAATACATGAAATGTACAATAGAAAATTTAAAAAAGCTTTTATAAAAATAATTTGCTACTTAAATCAATATCTAAAATAAAATAAAGTAAAACAAATTTATGCTAAATGTATTATTTTTTCAAAACAGGTTTGTTTTAAAATTGGCCTGCGCCATAAGTCATTCCTTCTCTCCTCCTAGCTAATAACTCTTTTTTATGTATTGCTTTTTTAATAAGTTTAAGAGCCAGCTTATTACTGGCATTTTGACGACGTTTTCTAAATTTTTGTTTTCGACAATCTAAGATAGTAGCAAGTTGTTTCGTTGAACCTCCAGTAGCTACACCTAATGCTTTCTGTGTTTCTACAATGGTGCGTACTGTACCCTTATTGTATTCGCAGACAGCTTCTGTTACCGCCCGCTTAACACGTCTTTTGTTTACGAAAATTTCTTTCGGACACTTTGCCCAAATCATGCTATGCAAACTTTCGTTTGCATTTTGTGTTCCACATCGAATGCATCTTTCTAACAATTCATTAGATGCAAGTCTTTGATAAATCGGTAGAATTTTTGTAAGAAACTTTTCATTTATTGGTGTTCCTACATTTAATTTATGATTGTTAGGTTTTTCCCCATTAGCAATCGCAGATTGGTAGAAACACCATGAGTTTTCTCCTGCAGGACACTTCGAATGTTGAGGTTTAGCATCTGTAGAAATGCTATGCAACAATGTAGCATATATTGCTGTTTTCATAGCATTCACATCCCCTTTGTTTCTCAAAATAGTCTTTTGGTAGTAAGTAGTTAATTTTTTAATCGTGGCTTCTTTCAAACTACCATGAGCTTTACCACCTAAAGAAATACCTTGAGCACGACAGTCTTTTACAGTAGATCTCAAAGCTGTTCCTAACCGCTTACTAACATGATTAATACATTCTTCCTTTTTTATCACAATGTCAGGTCCATACACTTTTTTCTCGCACAAGTAGTTAAACGTTTTACAATCACCATCGGATAATACTGTAATATAACGGAATACAAGTGATGTGGATCTTTTCCACAAGGTTAATGCAGCTTCCATTTCCATTGATGTAGATGAGCCCAAGTGATTTATATCACATTCGCTTTTATGTCCTTCATACCATATGCTGAATTCAGCACTTGACTGGCTTAGCTTATTTTTTGCCACAGACCAATGACGACACACCTTACTCATCACTTCAAAGTCAACAACATATCCGGTGAGCATATCTATAACACATCCTACACCGATAAGTGAGGTGTGACCACGAGTTAGCCACGTTCCATCAAAACTAACACTTAAGTCTGTGATTTCAGCTCCATTCTCGTACACATTTTTAATTTCTCGGTGGATTTCCGCAAATATGTTTTCAGATGCCAGAGCATATGCATTATCCAGCCGTCTCGCACACTTCCCATATGTAGTTGATGAAAAGGATCTATATTCATCACCATACAAAATTTTTCTATAGCTGAATAACCTTTCCCAATATGTGAAAAAGCTTGAGTTATTCTCAAATTCACATCATGGCTGGTCTGAACAGACTTTAGAGATGTGTTTACAACAGTTTTGTTTTCATCACAATTGCTACACAATAGTTTTAAATAGTATGAAAATCCCAACTTGGCTCCAAGCTCCAGTTTCAAAGTTTGTTTTTCACAATATTGGCACTTTGCACTTCGAAGAAGATTGTTAACTTGGTTAAAGTCCACCAATATATAATTTCCAATAGCAGAGGTATCCTTTTTTACCACAGTGTTCAATTTTTCCAGGCGTACATTTGAAAAAACTGAATTTTTGTTCACTTCACAATCAACTTTCGCTTTACACCATCGCTTTTCATTCATTTGCAAAGCACGTACTGAACGTTTTCTAAGAGGCATAATTGAGATAAGAAATAATAAAATGAATGAATGTATGATTGAAGTAGCATTAAAAATTATGATTGAAGTAGCATTAAAAAATGCTGTTTTAGGTTTCTATGAAGTTAAAAACTAATGAAACTAAAAATCACACAGCAAGCGAAAATGGCAAAGCTAATGTAAATAAACAACTTTGCTGATAGTTACAGTCACAGCTTAACGGATTCCTCTGCTTCTCTGTAGTTTTTAATGTAAAATAATGGATTTATTCTCAAGTAAAAAAATGTAAACATTGAGGTGGGCGTGGCATTTAAACTGCTGACAGAGCTGTCAAAATATTTAAAATGCATTTTACTGCGTTTAAAATAATCAGATCGTTTCAAAACTTCCCTCAATTGTACCAAAGGTATCAAACTACATTTTAAACTAAAAATTGAAAAATCGATATTTTCATCGATTTTAGGTTTTTGAAAGGTGCCAAGTCCCCTTAATCATATTTGCTAGATTTTTTTAGAAGGTAAAATATCTTTTGAATTCCTAAACTCAATTGAATATATCTTATAATTTATACCATTTAAATTTGTGTGGAGCTAAAAAAACTTTAAACTTAGTTCCGACCCCCCCCCTCCTCTCTTACATTTCAATATTGTATATTATCTCTTCAAAAGCAATCCTAAAAATTTAAAGCCATCATACTGAGGGGAGATTTATAAATAAGTATATTTTTAGTATTAAATTATATCAGATTATATATCATTCGCAAAAAGGAGGTTTTGATGAAATTTGTATTATATACCAGCCGATATAAATAATCATTATAAGATTTCAGTTCTCCCAGAAGATACATACCAGTTTAAATAAAACGGTATTTTCTATAAATAAAATGCCGCTTTGAAAATCTCCAAATGGTTTAAAATAGTTTTAACTTTTCTAAGCTCACTTACATATTAAACATACTTTGAGTGTATCTAATTTGTATCTTAACAAAAACTCTGGATGTCAGGAAATGGGTACAATACGAAATGAATTTAGATGATTATATGTTATGTTATGATTCCATTTGAAATAGAAAATTATAAAATAAACGAAAAGTAATTAAGGTAATGATAATCTATTACCATATGAAATGCAAGCAAATGTGGATTCCAAAATATGTCCAAATAAAAAAGTAATAAAAGAAGGAATGAATTAAAATGATTATATTGGGAAAATATTTCTTTCCTTTTGACTTCTATATTCAGTTATATTTTTGTCCCTTTGAAGGAACATCGAAGTAAAGTGGCAGACGTTGATCGTTGTGGTTGTGCTAAAAACAACAATAAAGTATTTATTTGTTCTTACAGCACAATATTCACATTAAAAAATCGCATTATAAAAATTAATTACAAAGGTTTTCATTTTGTTATAAACATTACAATAACGAGCATGTTACTCTAAATAAAGAATTAAATAATTTTTGTCATGTTATCAAATATTTTGTTTTTTTATTTCTAAAATTATATTAATTTAAATAAAATGCATTAATTATCATGAAATATCAAATGCAGTTAAATATTTATTTTTATTTCACTGGTTACTAAACATGTACTTTATTTATTGAAAACTACAATAATATGATCTAATAACTCAAAATTTAACTGGTGTATATAGTACTCCACAAGCGTTGCCACATAACTTTTTCCTTCATTTGTATCAAATTATTTTTCCTATTTAATATGGATTTTAAAAAATTTATTTATTATGGAAGAAAAAACACAAAGTCTTGGATAAAGAGTGTAAGTAAACACCTAGAAAAACTTTCCACTTTACATTTTAACTGAAATTCATTTATCATTGTGTGTAGTTACTTTAAACTTCTCAATTGCGCGACTAAGTTAAAAGGTCAACTGAAATAGTTACTTCACCTGATAACTCTACCAAAACACTTCTCGAAACAATATCTTTATAACGGCCATTACCTGCTTTGTAACCAGTTACCGCGTTACTTATTCAAACGGAAAGAGAATGTCTCTAAGAAGATATATCCAGACTTTAAACCTTGTTTGAGATGAGTACTGCATTGCAAATACCGAGCCGCGTGCTTTCTTGCTCCGTTAAACGGTAGTTGACACACCAAACACGTTTTTCAGTTATGGCTTCGGCTTTGTGTTTTAACTTCCCCATAGCGAAAATATTTTTTCTCTATTTTTTATAAGTGCATGTGTTTTCCCTTTCTTTTGGAAAAAAGAGATAAGGGGAGGACGGGGAGTGTTTGAAAACGATGGTTGTATGCGTGATTTGGTCTAAGAGGGGTGGGTAGAAAAATTCTTATTTCTCTCTTCTTGGGCGTCTTCATTCTGCCCAATGGTGACATCGTGAAACTATGCAGCTCGGATCTCTCTAAGAGTTTTATGGCAGTCTATATTTAAACACAATTGCTCCCATACTCTTCGTAGTAGTATGGCATATTAGACTATATTTAGAAATTCAGTTTCTGGTTTTATAGCATGAAGAAAATTAAAAAATAATAGAAATAATGATTTCTCCTACAGAGAGTTTTCTTTGAGACCATATATTATTGTTAAAAAAGTTCTGATTTTTTGATTAGCTGACAACTAGACAAATATTTTATTGTATTCAAAATGAATTTGTAACCAATTTAGTTCTAGTGAAAGTTATTTATCAACTTACATAACATTATTGACATTTTGATCCATGCCAATTGTTTTGTATAGGAACAAATAACGTTCTTTAAAATATTAACAAAAACTTGAGTACTTCACGCAAATAGAGTAACAAGCTAAAATAAACAAACAACTAATATTAAGAAACAAGTAATAATAACAAGTTAATAGCATCAAAGTCTTACTAACACAACTTCAAATTTCTAATTGCGGTGTAACATATTTCACAAGATATTGATGATAAAGTATGATCCTTTTAGAAGTAAAATAATTTATAGTAGATTAAATTTTTTAAATTGTTTTTGTTAGAAATTATTCAAATTTATCGAGAACATTTTTTTTAAAAAAGTTTTCTTTTTCTTTTTTTATAAACCTTGTTTTATTTTAATAATTACGATGAAGAATATTTGTATTCATTTGTAATCCAATGAAGAAAATAAATTTTCCAACTATTTTTAAATAACACGATGCTTCTACCATTATTTTGAAACTCAAAATAATTCTCCAGTCAAAATTCGTCGGAAATTTCGTGACTTGCTTGTGTTTAATGTAGTCAGAATATTCATTAATATGCTTTTGTCCAATGTTATTTAATATACTATTCCATGTGAAATGACATTGTGTTTTCTCTCAATTTCTTTTATTTCAACAGATGCGCATGTGTGTGTGTGTTCCATTTCTCTTTCCTTGACATCAATTTCTGATCATTATTAGCTTTTATGTGATCATCACGAGTCCAAAGTATAAAATTTTTAAGCTGTTACAATCAAAGAAATCCTTACTTATTCCAATGATTTTTTTGGTGTAAGTTTTTATATCTTTGGTACTCCAAAAAAGTCTTTTCAGGAAATTTATACTTCTTTGTAATAAATAAAAACACATTTCGCATCGATTATCTAGAAGCTATTCACTGAAGCCATGGATGATAACACGCGTGTGTGCTTATTTTTCTCAAAATTCCATTTAGATGCTTTTAAAATTAAACCTTTAAGCGATATTTTGACACTTTTTTTACCTTTCTTCAGACAATACGTTGTTTGAATATTCCTATTTTTTCACTGTTATTACATTAATTTGCCATTTGTAGAAGTACTTTAATTATTTTTCTGAAATCAACTTTATAAAATGTACAATTTCAAAAATGAAATTTTAATTCCAGCAACTCAGTTTGTGTTTTTGTCTGCTTCTTCTATGTTG
Organism: Trichonephila clavipes; assembly: GCA_019973935.1. NCBI lineage: Eukaryota > Metazoa > Arthropoda > Arachnida > Araneae > Nephilidae > Trichonephila > Trichonephila clavipes. The sequence goes on from BMAU01021144.1 coordinate 628,443, forward strand.
TTAATTTTAAATTATTCTAAATTAGGCAAATTTTGTTGTTCTTAGGTAGTTCTAAAAAAACAATTTTTGCATTGCGTTTTTTTTTTTTTTTTTTTTAGCATAAAGCAGTCGCAAGTTATGAAAAAAATCACTAAATGTTCAACGGTGGTTATATGATGGTGAACCTAAAACTAATTCGTTTTGTATTTCAAGTTAATTGAAGCGAAATCAACAGTGCTGAACTTTTATGCATCTTTTCCTCAGATGAAAACGTCTTTAGCATCATATTTTTCAAGTTTTCTTTCTTAGTGTTCTCATTATTTTTGAATTAATATTGTTTTGTTATAATTTGTATTCATATTTTTCTCATTCATTGGTTTAATATTTTTATTTCTTATTTTCTGGTTTAAATATATATATTTTTTCTGCGTGTTTGTATTTCTAGATGTACGTATATATGATTATTTTTTTTCATTATCATACCAAATAGATTTTCTCAGAGAATTACATACATTTTTTGACGTGGCACTCGTTAGAATTATTTTGAGTTTCATAATATATTATTTTGCAATAGGGTTGTCACTCATTAAGGATATTTTATAAATGTTAGCAAAATTGTAACGTTTATATTTTTAATTCACTAACAATAGACGTATTTTATCCATTATGTAATATCAAAATAAGTTAAAAATTATTTTTATATAATGTTTTTAAATTTTTCAAAAAAATATTTTGAATTTTTTAAGAAGTTACACCGTTAAAATCGAGCATAAAAATGTAAGAAACTTATTTTTTTCTCCCCAACAAATTACATCTACATTATTAATCATCATTCAATATTTAAATATTGTGAGATAAGTTGCTGGTAAAATAATAAGGATGATTTCATATTGAAATGATTAGTTGATGAAAACTTTAACACAAATGTTTTCTGCATATACTTATGTTATAAATAAAGAATAATGTTTTAAAGAATTTCTTTGAGACTTTTGATTATTTAAAGAGTGTCTAATAGGGTCATACATCGAAGCAACACATTCCTGCTTTTTTGCGTCTTATATTTAAAAAGATATTGCAATGAAGTATAAATAGATAAATTATAATTTAAATGATTCAAGAAAACCATTATGGATATTTATAAACATAAAATTATTTTTAAAGATATAGGTACCTATTTTTTTATCAGGTTGATTATGTTTATTAGTGTAGCATATTTATTGACAATCGTATTATATGTAAAATAAAACACATCATTCTAAGAATAGAGCTCACAATTCATTTTGCTTAGCTGAATTTCATGAGCGACGCTTGGAAGCAATGAACCCATTAATCAATAATTCAAACACAATAAAAAATTTATTATATCATATAACTTATTACATCATTAAATAACTATTTTATAAACATTCAAATACAAAACTAAATAAAAAAAAAGAATAATACATTTTTTAAAACAAAAATTAATCAAGCAATAAATTTCCTAAACATACTGAAATAAAATTTTAAACATCATTGAAACAAATAAAAAAAATTTTAATGGAGAACGATGTGCACATTGGATATTATTTCACACAATCGAAATATGTTAAACATCTCTCGCTTTGATTAATTTTGCTCATCATTAATAAATAAAAGGAGTTTGTACTAACCTAATTTACCATCGAAAATTAATACTTCAAAACAAATATTAATATTTCTTTAAAAATATGTGTTATCGAGCATACTAAAGATACCCTAAAGCAATAGAAATATAGCTGATTCCAAAATGAAATAAATGTAAAAATAATGTTGTGAAAGTGTCTCTAACTTCATACGATTTACTTTAACTAGCCGCAGGTGCATTATACTCGCATCTTAATTCTTGTTTAATTTGAAGTTAGCCCTTTTATCGGTTGTGCTAATATGTATTCCAGAAACTTAAAAAAAGTTATAGGTGATTTATTGAATTATTTAGTATGAAAACATATTTTCTTCAGTTTGAAGTGCTAATTACGAAAAGTGAATATATTTCAAACATATTTTTTATCTCAAGATAAATTATATGTGTTAAAATACATTGTATACATTATGTATATTCTATACTCTTTTCCATTGTCATGATATAATTTAACGAAGCTTGAATAATATAACTTAATCACAAATAGCTTCTTATTCCAAATTACAAGGGATATCACACTTTTTAAAACTAAATCAATGCAAAATAGTTTGAAGAGTTGTTTGTTGATTATAATTACGCTTAAAAATCCTCGGTACAAAAGTGGTTTAAAAAATGTCTAGAACAAATGTAATAATAGGTAGATGGGACCGAAATATTTAGATTTAGTATAGTCCAAACATAACGTGTGTAATTTCTTACTAGTAGAAACGTGTTAGACAAAAATAAAATAAAATGGACGGATAGAATCAAAACATATAACAACTATAATGACAGGAACTTTTTAAATAGATTCTCGAAAGGATGACAACACTAACATTGTCTGAATATTCACGGTGGTGGTGCATTGAGAACATTATCAAAAATAAAAGTCATAAGAATATTTCTAGCATTACCTGACAGACTCTGAACACCATACACTAATCAGACCTTATGGGCTTTTCAAACACCATTTTTGTAATGTGGGCCAAGAAGAAGAAATACTAGCTTTACAAATATGGATAACTTCGTCACCAAGAAACAGATCCATTTTGTGCCTACCTGCCACAGCCAGCAACAATGAGATTTATGCTAAAATGAGCTAATATTGAACGTGCTAAAATTACTTTCATGTATGAACAGATATAAGATTAATAGAAGGAACCTCTAGCAACATTTCTTGTGGAAAAGTGTCGTATGTGTGGCCGGACAAACGATAAAGTAGAATGAACTATGTTAAGCGCTCTAAGCATTTATTTATCTGATTTTTGAATCCAAAGATTCTGTCATTTGAAAATTATGTAAATTTATCTTCTTTGAGCAATAATGAAATTATTTGCAGCATTTGAAATACGCAAAAGGTTATTGAGTAATTGAGTGACAGACAATTTAAATATCGAAGATCATTTCATATTACATTATGTGTAATGTCCCTAAAATCTATTCCACAGTGAAATTGGATCCCTGACATAAATAATATATATATGCATTCATTGATTAACATTAAAAAATGTAATTCACGCAATATGAGGCTTTTTTCTTCATTTAAAGCTTTCTTTTTTCTACAGTTTTCTAATTAACATTGGGACAACAGTATGCATGTAACATTATAAATGATGTACATCATAACAGTAGATTAATTACTTACAAAGAAGATCTTAAATAATACTTACATTTAAAATATAACATCTAATACTGAATGAAGCACATACATGCATATAATTTCATTTACTGTATGATCTGATTCATATGCTGAAATATGTCTGATATGATTGTAATAATTTCAAAAATGTATCTTAATCTTATTTTTATAATTAATTTACTAGTTTATAACAATATTTTGAGATTAAATATAGTTCTGAATATATAAAATAACTCTTTTTTTCTGAAAACTAAATTTAAATCCATTACATTTTTCACGAAGTTAAGTTTATTAAGATAATTAGGTTTAAAAATTTAATAACATTTTAGAATTAATATTGTTTAATTAACCTCAATTATGAATCAAATTTATGTCATTCTGAAATGTAGCGGACATATTAAACCGTTCTACGAACTGATTCATATTGTGATTCTGGGTATGTTCTTAAATTTTCGTAATTTCCTAACAGATTGTGATAGATTAATCAACCATTAACTCATTGAGTTTTGTCAAATATTATAAACAGAAGTGAGAATTTAAGCTAAAAATGAAATGCTGTTCTATCCCAAAATCAGTCCTTAGCCTGTTGCAAGCTATTAGTGCTGAAAACTGACTTTGAAATATTTAGCCTTAAAAATGGGGTATTACTTTAAATGCCAACGAATTGATGAGCTAATAAAACTTTAATAATTTCTTCCTTACAATTCTCGAATGCTTCTACAAAGAATGTGAGATTAACCAGAATCCGTACTAGTATTGTGGGAGGAGTCATAAACACATGTTGCAGAAGTCAGCAACTTTTATTCAACCTAATTGCAAGGAATTTCAAAAGTGAACAATAGAATAGCAATAGAATGCAATAGAAACAAAATTATAACTTGGAACCCTATTTTAATGAATAAATATTAATTTTAAAATACAGCTTTGAGTCACAGTGCACAAGTTAAAACATCGGGAATAATTAAGTCATTTACTTCTTTGAAATTTATTTTTTGTCTATATAAATTTATGAGCTTTTGTCTGACTCACAGATTCTGATAAAAGAATCAAAAATATCTATTTCAGTCACACCTAAAAACCGTATATTATCCTTTTCTCAATTATTATTTCAGATATTTTCAAATAAAAATATAAGATAGCTTACCTTGTTTATTTCACACAAGGCAGGACTCTCAAATATGTCAATTGATAAAAAGAAACACTGATTTATCGAAAGAATGAAAACCAAAAGGAAAAGAAGTATGAGAACCCGCGGCAAATGAGCTTAATTTTAAAAAGTATATTATACCACTAGGTAACTTTTTTTTAATGTTTTATTCTTTGATACTTTTTTTTAAAAAATTAATGGTATAGCTACTTGGTAACTAGAATTCGTAACTACAAATGTAAACCATTAAATAATCAATTTTAATCATGTTCAAAATTTTTAAGACCACGCATAGAATAACCTGATTTAATGGAATTCCACGAAAATAACATATTTTATAAAATAATGATATAAATTTACAAGGTTATTTAAGGTATCCGTACACCTTCAAAACGTAATTTTCGTCAAATTTTTCGATTTTTTTAATTTAAATGTTATTTGAAAATATGAACTTTTTTTTTCTTTAAAATGGTGTTTAAATTTTGTTTCTATCTTATTTAGAACTTAAGTTATGGGGATTTGAGTTTCATTCGATAGCACCTTTTGAACCCGGAAGTACAAGTCTGCATTGCGAAGTAGAAAAAATGTTTGTTGACATTTTTATTTTTCAAAGTATCGTTTAAATATGCAATAGTAAATTTAAACTTTTTAAAACATGAATTTGAGTTTTCAGAATTATCAAGAATATAATTGGCAACAGGTTTTTATTTATATTTTTATCTAGAATCTGGCAAGAAAATAGAGTGCTCTTTACTGTTTGTTTACATTTGCTTATGATTGCGTAGCTCTTTATAAGCTTTTGTTTAATCCTTTTTATAGCAGAAAATTTTAATTTTTGTCATTTAAAATAGCTAATGCTAAACGTAGAGTTAGTGAAAAGAGAAAACGCCAATTTCTAATAAATGAATCTACCATTAAACATTCAAAAAATAGCAGCGCAACATCTACCAACGCCAGTTCTTCAAAAATTAAAATACCTGCTGCCTTTGATGAAGAAATAGCAGAATATCAACGTAAACCACTTACTGGTAACAGAATAATTGATATGGAAGTCCTTTTAAATTTGTTTTTACAACTTTGCTGCCCAAGATGTTTCGAAGAAGGTATCCTGCTTTCTGAGGATTCCACATATGATTTGTGCTCTAATTTTGTTATCAGGTGTAAACATTGTGACTTTTACTCAGGGTTTTCTAGTTCAAAGAAAACTTTAAACTGTCTGAAGTAAATACAAGATTTTGTGTATGGTATGAGACAAATTGGGAAATGTTTTCTGCTGGGTTTAAATTATGTGGTACGTTAAATTTACCCAGGCTCAGTAAAAAACTGCGTACACTAATCATGAGAATAAACTCATGTTAGTCAACTATCAATGCAAAAAGCAGCTTCTGAACTGTTGGTGCTACATCCTACTAAAAATAAAATTGTTGAATGTGGCATTTCAGTTAATGGAACGTGGCGGCGTAGAGGTTACTCTTCCATGAATGGGTGTGTCGCAGCTTTGTCAGTTGACACTGTTAAAGTAGTAGACATTGAAATAAATGTCGTCATATTGTTCCACCTGCAGAAAGATTTCTAAAATGCCTAGAAGCATTGAGTCGGAAACTTTTGCAGCAGATCACGTGTGCCATAGCAATTTTCAAGGTTCTGCGTTAAAAGTGGAAGCTGTTGGTGCTACGAGAATCTTCCAACGTTCTATTGTCAAACGAGGCCTTAAATATGCACATTATAATGGTGACGCGGACTCTAAGGGCTTTATCAGTGTCAAAGATACTTATGGGAAGGATAGCGTCACAAAATATGAATGCATTGGTCATGTTCAAAAGAGAGTAGGTGCGAGATTGCGCAAACTAAAGTCTAAAAATAAAAATCTGTCTGGTATAGGCAAACTCACCGACTCTTTTATTGACCGATTGCAAAACTATTATGGGATTGCTGTTCGTAGCAATGTTGGAAACCTATCCGGTCTTCAGCAAAATGTTATTTAGGCTTTGTTTCTTTGCTCACCAAGTGTCGAGAAACCGATGCATGGGCAGTGTCCCATCGGAGTAGATAGTTTGTGCTAATACCAGCGAGCACTGTCTTGTGGCAAAAAGCCAAACGAAAAATATAAAGGCTTATCAAATGAAGTACTAAACACGATTAAGCCTACATATTTAGAGTTGTGTACCAAAGAACTGCTTACTAAATGCCTGCATGGCAAAACACAAAATTCAAACGAGTGTTTAAATGGCGTTATATGGCAGAGAGTACCCAAGGAAGTTTTCGTGTGCCTCAAAATTTTAAAATCTGGTGCATTGGATGCTGTGATCCAATTTAATGATGGATACAAGGGTTGTGTTGAAATTTTTAAAAAACTTAATATAACTCCTGGTTATTTTACTTTAAAAGCATACAAACATCTTGACATCAATTGAATTAACGACGCAGAACGACATTCAACACCAAATGTAAAGCAGCGTAGAAAAATTTAAGAGCTACAAGGAAAACAAAATCAATGTTTTAGAGAGTAAAGAAGGTGTTATTTATAAATCAGGAGCATTTTAAGTATATCAAATTGTGTTTAATATTAAAATTTGTAGTTCAAAGTTTATTTCTGATTTATCTCAAAATGAATTTGTTTAACGTATTGACATCTGACAACGTAAATATCAGAAAAAGTTGTGAACCAAATTAGTTCAACTTTTATAAATATATTTGTTTTATAGATTTAAAGAACCCCTACTACTTTCATAATTATATAGTTGATATGTGTTTTTAGTAACTAAGGTATATATCATGCTCGTAATAATTTTTTAAGGATTTTTCAATGTTCTTTTACTCGAAACTTGATAAAAATTGTAATAAATTGATTATCATCAGGAAAATAGTACCAGCCCTAAAAAATGTTATAATGATCATCATCAAATTTACAGAAAAGGGATATTTTTGTTTACATTTGAGTTATGTGCGTTATTCTATAATAATCAATTTAATTACTATTTACACTATGCTTTACTCCCTAAAATTTTTTATGTACTACAAGTAACATATTAAATGTATTTTTCATAGTTTTAAGTTATATTTCATCAGTATAAAATATTACAGTTTTTAAAAAAATTTTCTTCGAAGGTGTACGGATACCTTAAGCAAAATCAGTATTTTATAGCATCTATTTGGCTTTAATTACTGACACCGTCTTGTTATACATGATGTAAATAATGGATGGAACAAGTTTTAGGAACCTTTATATACAAGATATGCTTCAAAACTTGGCGAAGCTCCAAATAATTACTTTTTCAAGATTGTTTTTTCAGCATCCATGAATTATGTTCAATTCTGAGTTTTCACCTGGCCAGTAAAGTACTCGAATTTTGATTGTTTTTATGTAGCCTTTAATAGTTTTTAATATGTGAGAAGGAACACCACACCATGTAAGATTTTTTAACATTTATTGATATCCGTGACAAACTTATAATTCTGACTATCAATCTAAGATACTTGATTCCGTTTCTAGGAAGTAAGTCATTCAAAGTATGATTACCAGATGTAAACTTTGTTTCTATATCATTTGGCTCTAAGTGCGTTTTACGTTTTGAATCTTATATCTGTCATCACATTCATACCTAGTTGGAGTACGTTAAGGGGGGAAAAGTAAACCCAAATCTGTGTTTGAAAGTCTTGAAAAGAATTTTAACAAACATTGATGTTCTTTGCAGCCAGAATTAGTCAAATCTTACAAGAGCAGAATGTTTGGAATTGTATAAAAATTCTTAATATCTCAAAATTATCAATATCACTAATTTTTATTGGCCAACCAATTATCTACTCCATTTACACATTTTACAATAATAGCCAATATCATTTTCTGTAGCAAAATCAAATTAATACAGAGGAATACACAAATCGGGTTCATTTATTTAATGTTGGGGAATTAGTTTGATACATAAACACATGAGATGACTTAAAATGCAGAAATAATAAAGTATAATAAATTACTAAAAGTTGACTATTCGTCTTAAACTTTGCAAACAACTGTATGTTAGCGTTTAAATGTATGCAGTTATTCATGATTGTTTTTATTCCAGCAAATAAAACCACTTTATTTCTTAAATTTAATATATAGTACGGCTGGTACTTACGTGAGTTTCTCCTTAAATTACAAACTACTAATGTGAATCTGTCTTCTGAAGAAACTGTGGTATTTGTAAATCGGCATGGCTATTTAAGCATATCTGAAGATATAAGGAAGAATATTACCTGATATACTACCAAATTCAAATATATGTTAATAGAGTGATAAGTGAATCTTGTGAATTTGAAAGTAATCTCACATAAATTGATTTAGGAAAGCATCTTGAGTAAACTTTGTGACAAGCTCACGCGTCTTTTCTTTAACATGTGCTTTGGGTTCTTTGAGCCAGTATTAAGGTATCCGAACACGTTGAAATGGCCAAATTCTGTCAAAAAACATATTTTTTATTTTTTATTTTTTTGAATAGAGCTATCTATTGGCTTTCCAAAACATCCTTTTTTTGTTTCTACGTTACCTAGAGGTGAAGCCATAATCAATTTTATAAAATTAAAAAAACCAAAAGTGAGCCTGTCATTTACCCGAAGTAGGCATTTAAATGGCTTAAAATCTGTCAAAAAAAATTAGTTTTAGGAGCAGGTTTTTCGAAATACAATTTTAAAATTCTTTTAAAGAAATAATACAAATAATTTCTTGTCATAAAATTTAGTGGCAACACTACATTTCTTTCAATAGTTTAGCAATAAGAAATTTGTTTACAAAATTTTCAACCGCTTTTCACTAGCTTTTAGCTCGAGTGTTTTGATTTATTTTGCTAACATTGCCATTCTTTTTTTCGAAATTTTAATTTTATTATTTAAATTTTGTATTCTCTTAAGTTATGGGTAATTACAAGAATAGAAATTCTACTAGTAAATATAAGTTTAAAGGCAATACATACACTAGTAAGAACAACACAAATGAGATCAATAAAAATGTCAAATCTGCACCTAATTCAAGTGAAACAAATCATCAAAATGATTAAAAAATGTCAAGTACTGCTGAAAATGAAGATAAGAACGTAGTTTTTTTAATTTTAAAATTTTAAGTTATGTGATTTCCTTATTATGATGCCCTGAATGTTTCGAAAATAAGATACAGCTTTTTCAAGAATCTGTGTTTGACTTAGCATCTAATATGATACTAAAATGTAAAAACTGTTAACTTTTCAGCTCCTTTTGACATCCATGGCAGTCAATAAAATGCACAACATTAACCTTTCCTTTGTTTTTGGCTTAAGAACCATTGACTGCAAGAAAGCTGTGTTCAGCTATCAACGTGAGCTTTCCTTCTAAAACAGCTTTCAGGTGTCTTGATAAAAATTACAGCATGTTTCTAATAAAGTTGCATGTAAAATTATGAATGAGGCTGCAGCTGAGGTTCACAAAAAGTATAATTTTGATGAAGTTATTCAATGCAGTGTGTCAGTCGATGGAACTTGGCAACGTAGTGGACACTTGTCTTTAAATGGTTGAGTTAGTTTCATTTCCATAGAAACTGGTAAGGTCTTAGACATTGAAGTCTTGTCAAAAATGTGCAGATTATGTTCGAAAAAAACTAAAGACAGTATTTCTTATGAGTGTGAAAAATATGTTGGGTCATATGGTGCGATGGAACCTGTCGGAGTGTATAGAATATTCGAAAGATCTGCTCAGATGAGAAAATTGCAATATGTGCAATTTTATGGAGACGGGGATTCAAAAGGTTTTGATGCCGTTAAAAATGTTTAGGTGAAAACAGCGTTACAAGCGAATGCATTGGCCATATTCAAAAGCATGTTGGCTCAAGGCTTTCAAAGTTGAAGCTCAAGCAAAAAGGTCTGGGAGGTCGTGGGAAATTAACAGATAGTTTCATCGATAAACTGCAATACTATTATGGTATTGCTATCAGATCATAACATTCAAAAACATAGAAAAATGCAAAGTGCAGTAATTGCAGCATTTTTTCATTTCTGTTCCAACAAAAATCAACCGATGCATGGCCAATGTCCAGTTGGACCCGACAGCTGGTGCAAATTTCAACGAGCTACATTTCACGGAAAGATGTATGTTGATACTGGCAAGGGACTCTTCCCCTAGAAATAATTAAAATTATTAAGCCTCATTGTATGAAGCTATGTGACAAGAATTTACTGAATAAATGCTTACATGGGAAAACACAGAATGCAAATGAAAGTTTTAATGACATTCTGTGGAAATTTATCCCGATAGATATTTTTGTGGAGTTACAAACTCTAAGATTAGGAGCTCACATGGCAGTCATACAATTTAACAAGGGTTTTCGAGGATTACTAGATGTATTGAACCAAGCTCAAATACAAGTTGGTACCAATACTGAAAAATGTTTTGCCCAACTCGATGAAGAGCGCGTTAGTGAATCAAAGCTACATTTATTATCTGAAGTAAAAACTTCCAGAAAAAAAATAGGTCACGAAAGAAAAGAAAATTAGTCAAAGATGAGATACAAGATAGCATAACCCACGAATATGGGGAATTTTAGCTTTCGGTATGTATAATTTATATTAAAACAACAAGAGTTTAAACTTTAAATTATTTTTTCTCCAAATTGTTTTTTTATGCAAAATATCTTCACGGTGAGTCAGATAATTCAAAATATTATGAATATATGTCTATAAAACATTTTGAACCTGATACTTATATTGTTTTCTAGAGAATGTACTAAAATATTTCTTATTGTATGAATAACTTTTTATTTATGGCCAGTTTTTAAAATAATGGTCTCATAAAATGATACCTTTCCTATAATATTTACTCGATCATCTCTAAAATTTTTAAATTTTAATACAACATTAAAATTTTAGTATATACTCTAGATAAATGCATTTAATTTGTTTGAGTAATACTTTTACTGATATAAGTTAATTACTTTTTTCTCTAATTGCTTTGAAGTTTTTCAAAAATATTGTTAAAATTTTATTTATAATTGTGATTTTTGTGAAATTCAGATATTTTTAAAAATATATTGTTAGTTAAATGTTAGTATTTATTGGTATTCATCCCTAAAAAGCATTTATAATGTTTTAATATGCTATTTTTTAAAAAAAAAGTACTCCGAACGTGTTCGGATACCTTAATGGCAACTCTTTTCCAACAAAATACACGGTGTGAAGTGTGAATGAAAGATGCAAATTAACAAGCTTTTACATATCGGAACTTAGAGAAAGCGAGATGGCAATTGAGGGCAGTTTGTGGCAGTTGATGGCAAGTAGGGAAATGTTAATATAGTTCGTGGTTCAAATTTGAAGAAGGATATGTGGCTGTTATTGGAAGTTATAAGTGATTGAATATACAGAGAACCAAGGTGCATACCAGTGCACACAAGTAAATTCAAGATTGCCTTAATAATATTATTCATTGAATCTTCAGACTGCAATAAGGTAGGATTGACTATTTAATATTTTACTCAGTGATTATATTAGAATTGAATTGAGGCGATTATGTTATTGATAGTGGTCCGAGTCAGATTAAGTCGTTTTTATCTATAAATATATTGTGTGTTGCGTATTTTTCCATCGTAGATTCTCTCACATTAATTATTATAGTTTAATCTGTTAAAGGTTTAAGTTGAATGTCTTAATAAAGTCATATTTAGATAATGATTATTTCTAGTTCTTTCGTTAATCCTACACCTCTAGCTCTCGCTGACAGTCCGAGAGATATTCTTCCAAGGGGGAGGATATCACAACATTCATGAGGATAGTAAAGTCTGAATATAATTGCTCAGATAAAATTAATTTTAAGATAAGTAATATTTTTACTTGTTACAGTTCATTTACATAACCACATACGAGTATAAGTATTCTTGATGTTTCGATTACGAAGAAATGTGCATACATTTATATTCTACGCCGCAATTTACTTAAGGTATCCGTACACCTTCAAAACGTCATTTTCGTCAATTTTTTCGATTTTTTAATTTAAATGTTATTTGAAAATATGAACTTTTTTCTTTAAAATGGTGTTTAAATTTTGTTTCTATCTTATTTAGAACTTAAGTTATGGGGATTTGAGTTTCATTCGATAGCACCTTTTTGAACCCGGAAGTACAAGTCTGCATTGCGAAGTAGAAAAAATGTTTGTTGACATTTTTATTTTTCAAAGTATCGTTTAAATATGCAATAGTAAGAAATTTAAACTTTTTTAAAATATGAATTTGAGTTTTCAGAATTATCAAGAATATAATTGGCAACAGGTTTTTATTTATATTTTTATCTAGAATCTGGCAAGAAAATAGAGTGCTCTGTACTGTTTGTTTACATTTGCTTATGATTGCGTAGCTCTTTATAAGCTTTTGTTTAATCCTTTTTTATAGCAGAAAATTTTAATTTTTGTCATTTAAAATGGCTAATGCTAAACGTAGAGTTAGTGGAAAAGAGAAAACGCCAATTTCTAGTAAATGAATCTACCATTAAACATTCAAAAAATAGCAGCGCAACATCTACCAACGCCAGTTCTTCAAAAATTAAAATACCTGCTGCCTTTGATGAAGAAATAGCAGAATATCAACGTAAACCACTTACTGGTAACAGAATAATTGATATGGAAGTCCTTTTAAATTTGTTTTTACAACTTTGCTGCCCAAGATGTTTCGAAGAAGGTATCCTGCTTTCTAAGGATTCCACATATGGTTTGTGCTCTAATTTTGTTATCAGATGTAAACATTGTGACTTTTACTCAGGGTTTTCTAGTTCAAAGAAAACTTTAAACTGTCCTGAAGTAAATACAAGATTTGTGTATGGTATGAGACAAATTGGGAAATGTTTTTCTGCTGGGTTTAAATTATGTGGTACGTTAAATTTACCCAGGCTCAGTAAAAAACTGCGTACACTAATCATGAGAATAAACTCATGTTAGTGAACTATCAATGCAAAAAGCAGCTTCTGAACTGTTAGTGCTACATCCTACTAAAAATAAAATTGTTGAATGTGGCATTTCAGTTGATGGAACGTGGCAGCGTAGAGGTTACTCTTGCATGAATGGGTGTGTCACAGCTTTGTCAGTTGATACTGGTAAAGTAGTAGACATTGAAATAATGTCGTCATATTGTCCCACCTGCAGAAAGATTTCTAAAATGCCCAGAAGCATTGAGTCGGAAACTTCTGCAGTAGATCACGTGTGCCATAGCAATTTTCAAGGTTCTGCGTTAAAAGTGGAAGCTGTTGGTGCTACGAGAATCTTCCAAAATTCTATTGTCAAACGAGGCCTTAATTATGCACATTATTATGGTGACGGAGACTCTAAGGGCTTTATCAGTGTCAAAGATACTTATGGGAAGGATAGCGTCACAAAATATGAATGCATTGGTCATGTTCAAAAGAGAGTAGGTGCGAGATTGCGTAAACTAAAGTCTAAAAATAAAAATCTGTCTGGTAAAGGCAAACTCACCGACTCTTTTATTGACCGATTGCAAAACTATTATGGGATTGCTGTTTGTAGCAATGTTGTAAACCTATCTGGTCTTCAGCAAAATGTTATTTAGGCTTTGTTTCATTGCTCATCAAGTGTCGAGAAACCGATGCATGGGCAGTGTCCCATCGGAGTAGATAGTTTGTGCTACTACCAGCGAGCACTGTCTTGTGGCAAAAAGCCAAACGAAAAATATAAAGGCTTATCAAATGAAGTACTAAACACGATTAAGGCTACATATTTAGAGTTGTGTACCAAAGAACTGCTTACTAAATGCCTGCATGGTAAAACACAAAATTCAAGCGAGTGTTTAAATGGCGTTATATGGCAGAGAGTACCCAAGGAAGATTTCGTGTGCCTCAAAATTTTAAAATCTGGTGCATTGAATGCTGGGATCCAATTTAATGATGGATACAAGGGTTTTGTTGAAATTTCTAAAAAAACTTAATATAACTCCTGGTTATTTTACTTTAAAAGCATACAAACATCTTGACATCAATTGAATTAACGACGCAGAACGACATTCAACACCAAATGTAAAGCAGCGTAGAAAAATTTTAAGAGCTACAAGGGAAAAAAATCAATGTTTTAGAGAGTAAAGAAGGTGTTATTTATAAATCAGGAGCATTTTAAGTATATCAGATTGTGTTTAATATTAAAATTTGCAGTTCAAATTTTATTTCTGATTTATCTCAAAATGAATTTGTTTAACGTATTGACATCTGACAACGTAAATATCAGAAAAAGTTGTGAACCAAATTAGTTCAGATTTTATAAATATATTTGTTTTATTGATTTAAAGAACCCCTACTACTTTCATAATTATATAGTTGATATGTGTTTTTAGTAACTAAGGTATATATCATGCTCGTAATAATTTTTTAAGGATTTTTCAATGTTCTTTTACTCGAAACTTGTTAAAAATTGTAATAAATTGATTATCATCAGGAAAATAGTACCAGCTCTAAAAAATGTTATAATGATCATCATCAAATTTACAGAAAAGGGATATTTTTGTTTACATTTGAGTTATGTGCGTTATTCTAATAATCAATTTAATTACTATTTACTCTATGCTTTACTCCCTAAAATTTTTTTATGTACTACAAGTAACATATTAAATGTATTTTTCATAGTTTTAAGTTATATTTCATCAGTAAAAATATTTTAATAGCAAATATTACAGTTTTTAAAAAAATTTTCTTCGAAAAGGTGTACGGATTCCTTAAATGATAACAGTGATCTCGAATTCCTTACATTTTGCTGCATAAAATCTATTACAAAATAATAAATCAATGGAATGTACGTTTTTTTAAAAAATAGTTTTCTTTCATCTAATAAAAATAATTTACAAGAAACATCCATGCATATTTCTACCACATGTACTTTAATAAATTACTAATGTGAGATATATGAAGGAAGAACAAAACTTCATTCAAAATTCAAATATAATGCGACAAATGAATGTTCCAACTGGGATTTTAGAGCTCTCCATTTTGACTATTTAAACGAAATTTATCCAAACCCAAGTGTCTTTGTTTTCATTACTTACCTTTTACATTAATTTAGAGATTAAAATATATGATGTTTGCACAGCAGAATTTCGCTGTCAGACTTTTCTTTGTTCCATTGAAGAACCTAATAAGCACAAAATGTCATTCATATATTTCCTTGTACAAAGTATTAAAAATAGTATTAGTTCAACACATCTAGCTCAAATATAGATTTTTAAATATTTATATGTGGTGTAGAATGAATTTCCTGCTTGAAAAGGAGAAAATAAACATTATTTACGAAATGCATCAAATAATTTGTTTCAATTTATGTAAAAATGCTATGAATACATATGCGTACACTAATGTTTAATTGTGCTTAAATTTATTTTATAATTATTAAATGCATAAAGATTGTGCTCCTAAATCATTTAGTTCACGGAAATATAATATAATACCTAAAAAAAATTACGTCAAATATTTTCTAGACGAAACTATCTATATTTATTATTACGGAAAGTTTTAATTTGATTCGTTCTCTGCTGCAAATGTATTCTAAACAGATTTTATTTTATTTTTATTAACATCGATCTTTCTAAAGTAGAGCGAGGGCTCTGGAGACGGACCTCGTACTTTTGAAAATTGCTTTAATGATGATAATAGCACCCGAGCTAACCCACCACTTCCAAATATTCCTTCCGAAAAGGCTTTTAAGCCTAGTAAACAAGTGTGCTTACAAAGAGAATACCTTCATGAATAGATTTTCGGAGATCATGGGCTCCAATGAACATGCAACTCATTCTACCCATTCACGATTAGATATGGTAGGTTTAGCTACAAATTTGGAGCATCAGGTTCCCTCGCCAAATATAGCCGAATCGTCAAACTTGGAGACAAAAAAGATAACCATGAGACAATCTAGAAGTCTCGGGAAAATACTTGACAGCCGTACAAGCTTTTATAGAACTTATTTCACTGCTTATATGGAGATGATATAGTAAAACAACAAATTGAGAGTTTTGCGCCTACAAACTATTCCATTTGTCTATTGCGATATTGTGATTGCAGATTTACATCCCTTTAAGACACAAAGTATTTTTATCTTTAAATATAAATTACTCCTGTTATTAATATTTTATGGAGCCTATAAATTCCTCCTGTTATTAATACTATATGGAGTCTAATATGACACTGGGAAAAATAATTTTAAAAAAAATCCGCTCACCCCCTGGAACATAAATGGTACCCGCACGATCGTGCGTATTGGGCGTTATCTGTGAAACAGGTCCTCTATGAGTTTTTTAAGTTGATAGAAGAAACAATCTTAATTCAAATAAAATTGCTACTGATCAGGAAATTATTGATGTATAATTCTCTTTTATTAATCCATTATTTATTTACTGTAAACATCTTTTGTTTTGTTTTTGACAAGTATATAAAGCCATTGTATTTTTCATATGTTTTCTAACTGCTTCTGCAGTTTTAAAATCTGCACTTGCGAGGCATTGAAATGTCATCAACACATCGAAAAGGGCTATACGTGTCAAGCCTTTTATCTTGAAATGGCCCGGATAAACGCCAGCTTATAACGCTTCGAACTTAAGCGAGTGGAATAACAACAATGTTATATTCATCTTTAGTTAAAATATGATACTTTTGTTAGTAGGTGGAGAGGCTGATAACGTTTTAATTACCTGTACCTTAAATTTTAAACGATCCATTTTCATTTTTAGAGGAATTTTATTTGATATTGCATCTTGTTTACACATACATCAAGGATTTGCAACAGCTAAAAGTGTAATTAATGTGTCCCAGTGATTTATGGTAAATAATGATGCAAACTTGTTTATCCATATCAAATATTCCCATGTTTTTCTTCATCGCTCTCATCTGAACTTGATTCTCCTTTCAGTATACGTGTGATTCATATGTTTTGTTCTCAGCATTATCATCATCCGAGATATCACTAAGTTCTGATGTAAGTTCAATCTGATTTATTCATCAAATACAAAATTTATTTTTCTGTGATAATTCTTCTTCTTTTAGACACCAGAAAAAGTGTTTGGTTAACAGAGTTAACACATTATTCCATGACAAATTGCAAAATGTATCAGAAAATGTATTTATTTAAATAAATATATATATTTAATCCACACCATACTAACTACTACCAGAAACCCAGATTTTCTTTTTTGGGGGGGTAAGAGATATGGATACAGATATCTGTGGAGAGGATAAAAATGCCATACTCCTCAGCAAATTTATGGAAGAGGAAATTAATTGCAAAAAAGAGAGAAAGATAGAAAAAAAGGAACTCATGTAACGCGACCCCCAAGAAAATTTGGTATTAATTACATAACTATGTATTTCATTTTTATGTAGGGTTTCATCAATATTATTGAAACAGAAAAGAAAATTCGCACGGTGGGTATTTAACTTTACAGCTGCAGTGACTCAACTAACACTCATCCCGCACGATCATGTGGGTAACGAAATCCCGAGTCCTAGAAGCAACATTAATATAGTATAATTATTTTTTTCTATTTTATAATTATTTAAACATTAATACAAAAATTTGTATCCAAGCAATTAGAAATGTATTGATAATTACCTTTTTTTTTATTTTACATTAAAAGAATACGTGTTTTCGTTGTATTTAAAAACAAAGCTAGATTTGCCAGTTGAAAGTAAAACAGGGACCCCAATCATCGTATGTTGATAAAAAGTAACACTTAACGCTTTCTGCAAACCAGATCAATCATTAGATTAACCGTTTTTTTACGTAAGACTATTCCAGAAGCAAAAACGTATTAGAATATCTAACCCGCACAATCTTGCGGGTTGGGTCTTAAAGGGATATTGATGCATCTTTTTTGTATGCATATGAGTGGATTTTAAATTGATTACCTGTTTCATGTTAAAAGTAAATCTATTGTGTTTACTGGAGAGTTTTGAAATGAAATTCCGATTTATCCCAAAAGAAACCCCAATTTAAATTTTTATGCGAGTAAACTACTTTTAAAATATCTTCAATAAAGAAACATTTGTATCAAGAGAGCGATTCCAGATGAAATGCCACGAACCCTCTTTTAAGAAAAAACCCTTTAAAGGGCAAATTAAAGCGTTAAGCGTTAATGGAAATTATTTTAATTATTAAAATTTGACTATGTAAATGTAATAAGGAAAAAATATAACAAAGATAAACCAAGAATAGAGTGTCTGCAAGAAGATAAAAATTATATTTAAGTCAAAGTATAAGAAATTGAATTCGGAAAATTAATGCAAAAAGTAAGCTACAAGCTCTAGGACTTGAGAAAGTGCCGCAAATTATTTAAAACTAACTTAATTAATACTACACCAATGATCTCTTGTATCTTGTCCCAAAATTAAGTTATCTGTTTTTATTGATTGTATTCAATACGCAATCAGTTGTTGTCTCCCATTTTAATGTTTCTCATAACTGGTATATAGTAATGTAATTATTGATATTCTCAGTAGTCAACCAGCTGAAGTGTTGAAGACTATTCCAGTTATACTGATCAGTAACTCATGAATGTTCCCGAATATCATTTTGACAATGACAATTTGGTAAAATTATGGTGGTTTAAATTGAATGTGGAATGACAGGAACCTAAGAAAAAGTTACAGGAACTAGTCACATAAAAATATATTAAACAGATAATTTATAGGTGTCTTATAGAAGTACGAAACATTTCAATTACGAACATTTCAACGACGTCATTAGCACGCACCAAATATTTGACAGTACATTTACAATACTTACTATACACTCTTGCATTTGAAGCTTCTTTATCCACCACCACCCAGGAAAAGCATTAGACCATTGCTTAAGAAGAGGAGGATTCGGAAGAAATCACAGACAATCCCATTTGTATATGATGTAAAAGCCTAATTGAAATAATTAAAGAACGGTTAACATGGCTTGCGTGTGTGTGCGTGCACTCGTGTCTGTGTGTAAGAAGGTCGACTATTCGCCGTTATTTTTCGAAGTGAAGGTGCCGGAATGGTAAGCAAAAAAAGTTAAAATTAAGTGCAAGCTGTCTTATGAGGTAGACTTCTTTTTCGTTTGAATGCTTTAAAATTTTTTCACTACAAAATATTTTGTAGAAAAGTAACATATTGCATTGAAGGAAACCATCAGGAATGTTCCATGCTTGATGCTATTGAAGGGAAGTGGTCCACGCGCCCCTAATATTTGTTAAATTTTATACTTGCCCTTGTTTGCAAGAAATGGTTCAATTCCTTAGGGGGAATTTGTGAACAACAACGTGTCAAGAAACTTTTTAAACGGGATTCAATGTGTTATTTCGCTAGTTCACGGATCCAATTAGAATGTTTTGTTGCAAAAAAAAGCCGATTGGTTCATTTAGATGTGAACTGTCATGGTTTACAAGATAGTGCGTAGTGTAAAGGCAAAAAGTCCTCTAACTCCTAAAATACTTCGAAATGTAAGAAAAGAAAATTATTTCCCATGCCTCTCACTCTAAGACAAGGTACGGTTTGTTTTCTTTGATTTTACTGTGATAATTTGAACATTTTTTTCTAATTGAAGACTTTCTCAATAGAAAGTATTATATTCAATTTTAATTTCCCATGATTCAGAAGTTTTCATTTTATACAAACTAAAACCCTAGATTGCTACTAACAACAACTTCATGTAAGACTCCGTATCATGCGGGAGTCACCTTAGTTCTAATAAGAAATTTTATCATTGAAAAGTTTAAGAAATTATTATACTTTACAAATTGATATTTATACAGACATCGAATTAAAAATTGGGAGAGCTCAAACATAAAGATGCAGAATTACAAATGTAGTTTCAACTATGGATTCAATGTTTCACAGGCATTACTGACACATGTATTTTTAGTCAGGATTTCTATATTATCACTGATTAACAGTTGAAATATAAAAGAGCAGATGCACTTCATACCAGATGAGAAGACATTCTACTTTGTTTTGAAAGTTATAGCAAAAATCGAATTTGTTCTTTACTAGTAACTGAAACAATCATCATTCTAGCAAATTCAGAAATATTAGTTTAAAAATTCCTTATATCTTTAGTTGCCTGTGAAAATGTAATTACTAGTAATTATTGAGCTTCTTTCACCAAGAAGTTAATATTTAAAAGTATATCTCTAATAAGAATTGAAAAGAACATGGCACGTATCCAAATCATGTTATCAAATGCACATGCATCTTTTCATTTTTTTATCGTTAACGGTTAATCCATAAAGGCATTGCAGGATATGTTCTAAAGATTGCTGCTTGGAAGTTAACGTTAATACGATCTGGCATATGTATTGGTCAGCAACTTAAAATATTTTTTTTCTGAAAATCTTGCGAAGATAAGCGTTTTCTGGATAAGTTGTGTGTGTAGAATGGTGGTTGAGAATGGCCGAGAAAGGAGATAGTTCTGAAAACGGCATAGGGACTATGAGAATGGAGGAACTGTAATTGGTGAAGATAAATTTGGATACAACTGAATAACTTTTGAAATTAGAATATTGAAATTTTAAAGTAAAACCGAGAAAGCCAAGCCTATATATTAATTTTAATTTTATTTACTACACACACATGCCACACCTTTTAAAAGCGATCGATGTGACTGAAAGAGGCCATACCACTTTTTAAACAATGATAATATAGAAAAATGCGGAACGTTTTTTTTCAGTACCGGGTTCTGATAACTAAAGAGATGGATGGATGGTTTGTTCTATTATAAATTAAATGTAACAAAAAAAATATTTTATCTATTTGCTCTTGTGATGTGTTACATCCATGATTCTCTGAGTGTTTATTCATCAAAGAAAATCAGAAAATCAAGCAACTTCTTAAAAAGTTGTTTCTTGATTTGCTTCTTACTGCAGCGCAATATTAATAGTTCATTCTCTGAAGAAACTTTCCCAAGTTTAGCCTCAACATAAATATATATATATATATATATATATATATATATATATATATATATATATATATACACTTTTAGAATTTTCGAATTGAAAATAAGGAATAAAATTTGATTTTCTAGAATAGTAGAGAATTTTGAGCCACAACTTGGTAAAAGCATGAATCAGCTGTTTCGGTCCAGCGGACATACCGTTGCCAATTTCAAAGAAATATATCATATGTCAATAACGTTAGGTATTCCTATCATCAATTTCAGACAACACTGTAAAGAAAAAAAACTCCAGAATATGTCTTGAATAAGTAAAGCATATACGAATTTAACTTCACGTTGATAATATATTTGAAATTTCATTTGGAAAACCTGCATTGAAGACTGAAAAAAAGAGGTAGAAATATTCTGTGATTTATTCTGAAGAAATTTCGCAAATGTTAGTATAATTTTTTTAAAAAAAAAAAAACATTTCTGTTTAGATGCAGTAAGAATTTCAGCGTTGAATTTATATATATATATATATATATATATATATATATATATATATATATATATATATATATATATATTAAGAATGGTTTTATTCAGTACGCGTTTCTTTCCTAAAATTACAGATATAGTTTGATATATAAGATTTTCATTTTAAGAATTCGTTTGTGTTCAATGATATTTTTGAGTAACTTTTTGAATAACTTTGTGTAAAATTGTGTAATAATAAAATTGTGTCTAGTAAACCTATTCTTGAATGTTCATTTCCTCTCTATTTTATTTCCTAAAAATCTGAGTTTTATAAACATATGTAACATCACTTTTGATCAATAAATAATGAACATGAAACATAAAACGTTGGAAAATCATGGACACTGAAAGAAAAGAAACTAAGAGGAAATCTTCATTAATATTGTGCCTGAAATAGATTAATTAACAAATTTTTCTCAAAATGAATAATATATGTGTAGAAAAAAATAATCCCGTCTTCAATTAATTACCATAGTAGCATTATTTTTAAGAGCAAGGTATTTAATTATTTCATAATTTGAATAGCTGAATAGGAATATCCAAATTTTGAGAATATTTCAAGTTTTTTAAAACTTATTTGGAATGTTTTATAGCTTTACATATTATTCAATTCTAAGTAAATATACATTTAATTATACATATATATATATATATATATATATATATATATATATATATATATATTCTAGAAGAGTTCATAACTTAAATTATTAATAAAAAATTCAGATATATTTGATAATCAATGTAGGTACTTTTGTAAATATATTAAAATCACTTTAATTTATGTATAGAAAAAACTTTCAGAATACAACTAAATTATTAAAAGGCTAAAATAACTATATGTTTATATTAAACCTTAGAGATAAATTTCAAAAGGATTCAAAATTTTGGTCCGAGTGCAACATAACTTTATTCAACTTTAATGTCACAATTGTTTCTTAACTCTTTTGGAAAAACATATTAATATGAATCCATTATTATTATTATAGAAGCCATAAAATTGTAAGAAATTTACTTTTAATGACCGTACAAACTTTAGTGTAATGCCCGATAATCTGCTGTTTTTAAGTTACGACTAATATCAGTTTTCTAATGATTGTATACATATATTGGGTTTATTGTCGAGTATGTTTCCCCATCATACATACAGTAGAGGAATAAATTGTATTTTTTCACAGCTAACTTCAGGCTTTTGTCAAACTCTCATTATACTTTACGACAGTGTATATATTAAGACAGCGCTTTTCAAACTGTGGGGCTCACCCCTTTAAGAGTGTGGGACCATATCCAAAATAAAACATTATTTTTCATAAACAAAATTATTAATTTACTAAAATATTTTCCGAAATAATAAAAAAATACAATGTACATTTACGCTGATATAAAATACTTATGGATGCACCGGAACTGCACAATACGTTTGATAATTAATTTATCAAAACTAAATTAGGAACGAGATAATTAATGATTCCAAGGTGCTTGATTCCCATGGTTCTCATGTTGCAGATCAAAGTTTTTCAAAGCAGAATTATTTTTCCTGTATTTAAATTTTATCTGTGCCAATTTAAAAATTATAAAGAACAAGTAACATTATAATTATCCAGTTACTTAAAAGTAACTGAATTAAAATATGTATTACTTAGTCATCCGTTAGGCGCGCTAATCTCTCAGATACATAATAAAAATAGTGTCTGTATTGCTTTCACACGGAGGCGGGGGTTGGGCTGTTGGAACACCTTCACCATCTTCTGTCTGCCTTTAGTCACTCGCCCTAGGATACAGTGTCAAGGACAAGGGTGGTTTTTTCATATTTTTGGCGACAGGGGCCATTGAATCTGATAGAAGCACGTACCCAACGAAGTCTGTGTGTTTATAACTTTGTACAATTTCTTTAATTCTGATTTTTTCCCTTGTAAAATAGTGTAGATCTCTCTTTCATACGAAAATTATTCCAAACAACTATTTTGCAACATCTGCTTCTTCTTTTTTCTCCAATTCCTACTATTAGCTCGCACTCTCTCCAAATTTATTTATTTATCTTGGTGGAATTTTCAATCGTTAATAAAATATACACTTAGTACACTTTACACACTATAGTACACTTTAAATCGCTCAATTGAGCTGAAATTTCATATACATGATTATTTTGAATGGCAATACAGTAATTTAATTATAATTAATAAAAAGGTAATTGATTACAACTAATTATTCGAAGAATTATAAATACAGTCACATTGGCATCATTTTTGGCGACTTAGCGACCATTTTGTCGACTTTTGTCAAAAATTGAAAAGGTTTTGTTCTTACGTTTTAAAGTATTCAATTGAAATGAAATTTTATACACGACAGATTTGAATAACAATACGATACTTTAATGATAATTAATAAAAACTAATTACCACTTAATGTTGGGATTCTGTCATATGCATATACATATTTATATTAATATTGTAACTATATTATAAAAATTATTTAAAATAAACATTTTCTTTTTTGATCTAAGTAAGAATTGACTTATTTTTTTTTATTTTACTTGTTTTAGATGGGAGTTGAGATGCATCAGAAGGATACCACGTAGAGCTTCAATATATATAGCTGCATTAAACAATAATATACGAATGGAATCAAAATGACAGATCATTGCACACATATCTAGGAAGACTATATCACGGACTTTTGAAAGAACATCTATGAATACGTCGTCTAAGTGTAACATTCTGATGACTCGTTTATTTTGACTCAGAATTGAAGAAATATCTGATATGCAATGCCCTATTTAAGTCAAAAAGTAAGAGAGCCATCACTAGGAACTTGGAAAAGAAGGTGTTGTTCCCTCTCGTCAGGCCATTAAACAATGCAACGTGATTTGCGAACACTACAACAAGGAATCTTAAAATGTAAACATGGATGATATAATGATAACTAACCATTATCTTTTTGATGTTTTTTTTTGTATAAATATCTCAATTCATGATCATATTTTAAGTGGTAAACTTTTTAAATATACACTAATGATCAAACAAATTAGCGCACAAAGAAGTAGTCGTCAAAATGAAATGAAATTTTACATACGTAATGACAACTTTGATAAAAGTAAATGATTAGAAAGAAAAGAATCAATTATTTCAGAGAAAAAAGGCGAAATGTCGTAAGATTTAATATCCTGTCAAGGGCAGCACACGTAGTGGTCACTGCGAACTCAAATGTCTTTCAGCCAGGCGCCTTCGTATGGTTCGACAAGACACAGGGGCACCTAATGAAGGTGCTACATGTGCCTGGATGGCGGCAGATGAAGCAGTTGGCAGTACGCGTGCACTTCTTACAGTGTGGCTGTCTTCTCGGCGAATGGTCTGCCGAGGGCGTCCTGAACCTGATCTTCGCGTAATTGATATCTCTCGGATCCACTGGTCTCAACATCGCCTCAAAACACAATCAGCGCGGCCTAATTGATGAGCTACTCGCCTAGCTGACCACCCAGCTTCCATTAAATGACTATGATTCTCTCCCTTTCAAACTGCGACAACTGCTCATTTTGTTTCGTAAACGGCGTAATGACATGTCTACCTCAGCTCTTCCTTTGTAAATGAATCAGCACATTCAAACAAGCTTTTGTTACCCGTTTTATACTCCACGGAGAACGACGTTAAACGCCATCTACCAGCTAAACGTAATGCGCAATTACGCTACATTTCTAATGATTTGCATATCTCTCTGCCAGTTTTTAATATTTAGAGTTTTTAAGTCATTTTCAACATCATCTATATCCACCTTGTTGGTGATCTTCCTCTTGTTCGAGATCCCATAGGATTCTTAAATGAGTAAGCTATGGTCTGGTTGTTTTCAGGGCTTCTAGATGTAGATTTAACATCGAAGTAAATTATTGTTGCAATTACTATATTATATTGTTTGGGGAGGGACATGATAAATATTAGGAAGAACTAGTATTATAGAAAAATATTCAATGTTTGAGAAGCACTGTAATAAGGCATGTTAGTTAAGAAGTTTTTTTATTCTAATTTGTTTGGTGCTAATCAAATACGAAAAGTTTTGATTAGCACCAAACGTGAAAAGTGACATTTTGCGCTTATTTTACACTTAACTACTAAAGAAATTAAAATGCTGCTCCACGTACGAAAAAATGCTTCATGGGGAAAATGTACTGACAGATCGCTGATACAAAAATTGTTTTCCAAACTTTTTCCCGGAAATTTTGAAATTGAAGTTGCACCACGTTCTAGAATGTTAGACATATTTTGATGCAAAGTAGTAAATAATAAACTCGTTAAATTGCTGAGTTATTAAATTTATGGAATTTAACAATTGCGATCACATGAAAGGCATTGGATAAATTTTGAAACTGTACATAAAAGTTCTGTATTTTATTTCCGAAATTAATTTTTCCACCACAATGATGTTTTATCTGTCCAAAAACTTTTAGAAAGGTACCCACTTTTTAAGCAAATCATTTTGGAGACAAGAAATGCTTCGCCAACAGCAATACCTAACACAAGAGACTATAAATTAAAATAGATGAGCTAGCACAAAATACATTCAAAACCAAAATGCATAAGAAAAGCTTTGGTGCTATCTTTTTAGGGGGATTTCAGAGGAATATTTTTCCCTTCTTTTTCTTTTTAATCTCTATCAAACCATACCAAAACCAGTATTGAAGTCATCGACTGAACAAATTGAAGTGTTCATCCATACAGTAAAGGTTAAAATTGATTTGATACACTGAATCAATAGAAGGGTTACAGTGTTCCACCAAGATAGTGCGAAGTTTGATTGCCGGGTCAGCCGAATAGTCACGGTCAGGATCTTGTGAACGGCAATACATGAGTCCTAATAACAGGAAAAACTCATCGTGTAGGGGGTATTATGCATGTTAAATATGCTGTGACAAAGTCATCTTGTTGGCGTAGTATGGAAGTTCGGAAGTTGAGTGCTAGCTCAGGTGCCATCCTAGTAACTTGGTCAAGATTCAGAGTCATGAAGTGTATCAGCTATGACCTTCAGGTAGACTTAGATTGTCACATTAATAAAATATCAAATTAAATCGTATAAAAAATGGGCTCGTAAAATTTTTTTATTCCTTATATGAGATATAATAATACGCTCAATATGTCTTTCAGATTCTGCATCGCAGATTAATAATAATTCTGACTCTTCAAACAATTTTGACTACGAAGTCTTAAGATATAATAAGTTCGTCAAAAATGATTAGTATCATTTTTTAGAGTAATGATTGTAAGGTTTATGAGTGTTGAATGATGTTTATGCTAGAAAGATCCTAAAATGTAATGGATAAAAATAGAGAACGTATAATCTAATCAAATATATTTATACCAGAAGAAAATACACCACCATTATTTTTATTCTAAAAAATAGAAGCAAAATTATTAATATTATTATTTTGGACAATTTAATATTATCAAATTTTGAAGAAGCTATCAGTGTATTAATTTTACAAAGCTACTGTTTCCAATATTATTATAATTGCTGATGAATCATTACTTTTTTTTTAAAAAAAAATTAGAATGTTTTCAGCCATCCCAGGGAATAATTTAATCTACATTAATTCTTTAGATGTGTGTCAACAAAACAATTTCATATGACAGTTTTTTTAATTATTTTTTAAACCGTCTAAAAGGTTTACTTTTACTTATATTTAATATATATGGAGATGTAAGTATTTTTGGTTATTCCTAATATTTTGAAATGTAGTTGTATACATATTAAATAATATGCAAGATAAAAATTTATTGTTAAAAATTTGTATTAACTTTTACAATGTTATTCATATAGGCTATAAAATTTTGAAAGAAATAATTACCTTTCAAAGAATATTGTAATAGCACTCTGGAGGACAATTAATCTCGGGATTTATTTGTTTACCAAAACCTTATTTAAGGACAATTTTGAAATTTTAAGGAAACCCTTTGAGAATAATTAGAAAATAAGATTCTTGGCATTGGGACAATTTTATAGGATTATGCATTCAAGAAACTACGTTTACTTATTGCTTATTAATACAAAAGAGAAATCTAAGCGTACGATAACTAGAAATCGCTCCAAATATAAATTTTTCTTGAAAGATTGTTCAGAATTTAACGGGAGTATTTGATTCCATTTTTGGAAGATGCTTAAGCCCACACGTGTAATTGATTATTACATAGAAACTACAGTAATATTCGGGGGAAAATTATAAAACTCTAAAAGTATTAAAATGCTTAATAAGCAAAATTGAAAAATTTGGAAAATTATAAGTTCAAATATTTGTAAATATATCTTTGCAAGATATATTTACAAAGACTTTTATCATTCAAAGCATTATTTGAAATATGAATGACTTAAATTATATTGTGAAAATTTGAAAAGCAAACAATTGTAGAATTGAAGTGATGGTCAAATTGAAATATTCAGACGGAATATTTATTCCTCTATAAATATATAAATACTGAAACAAAACAGATTACTAACTAAATCTATTTTTAAAAGCTGTCAAATACTTTTAATGCTTACTTAAAAATCAAATATTTGGCTTACGTGGAGCTCT
This sequence comes from Trichonephila clavipes, assembly GCA_019973935.1. Lineage (NCBI taxonomy): Eukaryota > Metazoa > Arthropoda > Arachnida > Araneae > Nephilidae > Trichonephila > Trichonephila clavipes. The sequence goes on from BMAU01021144.1 coordinate 656,809, forward strand.
AAATTACTATTTCAAAAATAGAAACATATTCTAGATGAATAAATTGATTTTCTGATAATTCTCATAATATTGGTGTAAAATGTGATTTTAATCTCCTTGACAACTATTTTACAAATATGTGGTTTGATGTTGAATGAAGTAGAAACTCGTAAATAATAATTGAGAATAATTATAATCAATACTATTTACTTCTTTATATGTAAGCAAAATTTTAAGATATATATAAATAGTATATATTCATTCAAAATAATAACGTTGAATTGTGCGATCAACTCTGTCTCAAATATCTTGAGTAAGAACCTCAAAATACTTAAGAATTATCTAAACAAAATTGTTCAAACATTTATTTGGCAAATTAATGCTTTGTAGAGCTCCAAATCAATTCGAGCTCATATATAATTTAAAACATATTTTTCATATGAATACTTCATTTATCTGTGGCAATATTTATATCAAATTGAGTTTTTGAAGGGGTAAAAAGGGATAACTTAGTTTGCTATGAGTACTGTATAATATACATGTGTATTATGTATGCATGCATATATTTTAGTTCTGTTTTTGCAACACAAAAATTATTTATACATGCGTGCGTTGTGATTCGTATTTTTATCAGTATGTTTATTTATATATTGTATTCATTTTAAAAGTTTTACTATTTTGAGTGTTAAGAACTAATCAGTAGAGTTTATTATCAACAAACCTATTACGTTATGAACAATATAAATTAAAACACATTCAGAATTAAAGTTAGCTGTTACTTATTAAGCATATAAAAAATCAAACTTAAGTTTTCCTATTTTTTTCCACACCGACCTTTAGATATAAAGATTATGTGGTGAAAGTACGTGGAATAAACCGGAAACTCAAGGAAAGTAACAAAATTCCATGTCTGTATGGGATCTTGAAAACTGAAGAAAAAAACTGTCTGGAGGTTTTTCTGAGCACGAGCGAGAGGTATAGAAAGGTTTAGGCAGTAAAACTTCGACTTCATAACATTTTCCATCCGTGTGCTGTAACATTCTTTTTCAACCTACCGTGAAATCCGGAAGCGTCAAGAAAATATTTTTCCTGTTTTTTTCCGTTTTTGTTTTTGCGCTACTTTGTTTTTATTTCCTCGCTTATTTTTATTCTCCATGATGCTTCCATTTTTGTTTATGTTTCTTTTTTTTTTTGCTATTTCTTTAGATACTTTCACCAACAGTACATTTCCATCTGTTCAAGATGACGGAGTCTTCCAAAGAAATTGTCTTAAAAAATAATGGATTGCACTTTTAATATTTATTTCAAAAACTGTGTTTTCCTAATACATCCCACAATTAGTAATGCAAACATTATACTAGATCGTATACAGTTTTAAAAACGCAGTACAAGATCTTTTTTGGAGAAATTTAATGTTTTTTAAGGTGATATGTTTTTTTGTTTATGGAAATCCATTGAACGTTTTCTTTAAGAGAACTAAACTTAACTCAAAATAATTTTTTTATACTTTATAGCTTTATGCATGACAAGTTGTACATATACATAGCTCCACTAAATCTGGTAAAGCATATATTATTTATTTATAAGTGCAATAGTAGATATATGTTGAAAAGTATTTGCACTACAAAGCACACATATGTGTATAGCATATTTCTGTGAAGCTATATGTGTGTGAGTAATTAGAAATACTAAATATACACATATAATTGGAAATTAATATATATATATATATATATATATTACTTATTTGATAAATCCTATATTAAACTTATGTTCTATTATAAACATTAAACATTTTGACGAAATACATCTGGATATTTATAAAAAAAAAAGAGAAATTTATTTAAATAAAATTAGCAAGCCAAGACGATGCCATTTTAAAAAGTACTTGCATTGTAAATAGAGGTTCAAAAATCCAATCGTTGTTTTGAATTTCGATCTCACTATAAGTACCTTATTTCAATATTGTAGACTATCATTCATTGTTTAATTAAATTTCAACATGTAAATTCTATTTTTTCAGAGTACAGACTTACAATATTGTTGACTATTCTTTGTAAGTACTGTAAACTCACGTAACGTTGTATCCTGCGAATAAATGAAAACATCATTGGTTACTTTTTTAAGTGCATTGAATTTTCATTAGAGATAGTGCTCATTCAGAATGTGTAAAAGAAATTTATCTCCTTAAAGATAAGGATTATTTGTATTTTAAAAATAAAACATTTAAGTAAAAGACAGCTATTAAATATATACATATATATGAAGTCACAGTTTCACATGTAAATATGTTTTATCCTTGACGGACTTCTCTCTTATCAAACCTATTTAATCAAAACTTTAATAAGACATATATTTAATGAACGAATTTAAAAAGAAATATTATAAAGACAACATGCTTAAAGTTTGTGATAAAAAAACATGATTAATATATTTGAATTTCATTGTGCAAAAAAATATCTTATTTCGTTAGACTCACATGTCAATGGGAAAATAAATATGAAGGAGTTTCGATTTTTATAAAGAAACATTATAGCAAGAAAAATATAGGATTTCACGACGTTTCTCATAAAATTAACAAGATTATTATTTTGTCCTTGATATGTAATGACTGAATTGAAAACAGTTAAAAATTTCACTGTATAAAATTGTCGGGCAAAATGAAGAAATTTAAGAAATTGTAAGTATTTTATATAATTAAATTGACTTTAATGCTCTTTTGATATCCTCTTTTTCTGAAAATGTAAAAATTTAACCTATATTTAGATTTTCTCTCCATTGACAACGACTGAGTGTAAGATTCGTACTATGTACAGCAAAATAAGAATTGTAACTCCTGACATTATAAAATAGGTTCTAGTTTAAAGAGGAGAAGAAAATCTGCTAGAATCGCATGAATATAATTTTATAATGAAGCAAGATTGTATTCCTTTGAATCTCCCAATTCCTTAAACTCTGCTTCACTGATTTCACCAGCCTCAAAAGCATATAAATAGTGAACTTAATACGGTGCTTTACTGATCCAGTTACAATTTGCATAAAAGACTCCGCAAACCTTCCGGTCATGAAATAGACCAATTAGCTAGTGAAAATCCCTCACAAAGGTACCTTGACTGTGTACACATCATTTGGCTAATACCCTATTTTACCAAACGGAAGCCATCCTGGGACTATTTTATGATGAAATACAACCTAACTCTAATATTTCGGCTGGTGCTTAGACGTGGTGTTGGTTGATTAGCCTTAAGAGTTGATACCCGAAATATGACTTTGCTCTAGGATTTATTTTGGTCCTTTCGTCCTAGAGAATATATTAATTTTACGAAGTATTGCATTTAAAGGTATTTATTGAAATTTCTCAATCATGTTTAAAGTATGGTAGGCATAATAAAGTTTAAGAGGTTGGCTCAATTTTATCTAAATATGAATAAACTGTGTATCCTCATTTTGTAAAGTAATTGTCTAAAGTAAATATAATATTGTAATAACCAGTTTTCAAATAATAGACAGATGTTCGGAAAAAAAGAATTCAATAATGTAATTTGTTTAGAAGATAAGCTTATTTATTTATTAGAAAAATATTTTTATTCTGTTGTTAAGAAAAAAGATTTAAAATGTCTCAAAAGATTAAAATCTATATATAGGAGCCTTTTATCTTAATTTTTTAAGACTTTTCATTACATTACTTTACTACCAATTAAATAGTGTCTGTACATACGGAATATTACGAACAAACATAAAGTTCTAAATTAAGAGAAAAGAAGTTTATTATGAGCAACTTTCATGATGAAAATAAAAATTTAGAACAGAAAAAACATGTATATTTTACAGATTTTCGTTTTCAATCAGTGTTAAAATTAAAAAAAAATAATAATGTAAATCAAGATTGACACAAGTACTTTATTTTAAGGTTTTAGCCTGCAATTTTAAAATATTTTACATGTTATCTTTCATTAATTATCCAAACAATTCAAGCAATATTCGGACAAATAACAAATGATAAATCTTGATGTGTGAAACATGATTTTGTTTTCCGCATGTCTTCAGTTAAAGTATCCGACTACGTTCGGAACCGTGATTTTGCAAAAGCGTATAAATGGATAATATTTATGATATTTTGTATCTCTTAGATCAGAAAATGTATATAAATATGTTTTAAGAATAGTATTACAAAAAACAAAATTTTATGTCCCATATTTTAACAAAAAATGAACATAGAATGACCCAGTTTCAAAATATTTTCCTTTTGTGAAAAATGATTCTACTATAATAATATTTTGCCTGTATATAGCTCAGACATCTGTACAAAGGCTCAACTAGGAGTTATGAAATATATAATTTTGAAGTGGGTTTATCCATCTTTTACGACAAAAAAGGGGAGAATTTTTCTAAAAAAAAAACGCCGCTAATTATTTCAAATGGTTGTAACTCTGAAAATAATGTGAATTTTTCAAAACTGATTGTTGAGCCTCTGTACAAAGATCTGAGCTATATACGGGCAAGACATTATTACAATAGAAGTATTTTTTTTATAAAAGGAGATTTTGCAAAAAGGTTATTCTAAGTTGACTTTTTGCCGAAATATTGTACTTAAATAATTATTTTTTTCAAAATGTCCTTAATTAATTTTATACATGTATTCTAATCTGACACTAAATATCACGAAAATTATCCATTTACGTGCCTTTTTAAAATCACGGTTCCGAACGTAATCCTTAATGAAAAATCAGACAATATATTTTTTTGTTCGATTAAAGATTTAATAAAAGTTAATACAAACTGTGCCTTTAATACCGTTAAACAAAAACAAATTTTGGTTGGAAATGTTTTGCTTTGGTAATCAAATGTTTACTTTTTGATTCGACAGAATAATTTCAGAATTATTTAAAATTCACATTAAGGTATGAATATAAAGTAAAAACAAGTTAAAATATGCTTTATTTGTGAACCAAAATATAATTTTCAGTTAATAGAAAGACATCGTCCGAAACAATAATTTAAAGAGTTATTGATTTTAATTTTTTTTTAATATTTTTCAGACAGTGACAGATTTTCTTATGGTTTTATCATATGGTCCCATCATATACGGGAAAGAAACTCAATCGCTGTTTTTTAATAAGAAAAATCCCGGAAAGTTCATAAAAATATCACCAAGTTTCTCTATGTCCTGTATTTCTATGAAAATACGAATGTTGGTGCATAAATCTTCAAACTGATATAATTAACTTAACGCTCCGGGTGGTTTGCACCATCCTGAAGTCATTCCGAAAGCATTTACTTTTATTTTGCCACTTCATTCAAAAATGCAAGATACTTCATTATTTTCCCCTTTTTAAAACTTGGGAAGTCGAACAGGGAAAATTTTATGATTTAGTTTGTCCTCTTTATCAAGTGAAAACCAGGAGAACACTCATTTACAGCTAGCCGTTTAGTTGCATTCAGCAATATTGTATGTAAGTTGTAGTTCCACTTGGTTGTTTTCCCGATATGTTCTCTTTCAGTCACAGTAAAATTAAAACTAAATGAAGGGTAGAAAAATGAAATAAATGGCGTGTTATAGAGGAGAAGTTGAAAAATAATTATATTTTCTTCAAAGAAAAATTATTTTTTGAAAAAAAAATTGAAACAAAAAATTTTTGGTATTGCGATTTGAATCAGAAAAAAGCATCATGTATTCATTTTTGAATATAAGGGTAAGAAAATGCGCTCACTTTCCTGCTTTTTTAAAAAAGTAATGAGGCAAAAAGGTTAATCTTATTTTGCCGTTTGCTTTAAAAATGCAACATACTTCTTTCCTTTTCTCCTTTTAAAATTTAGGAGGTCAAACGGCGATAAAATTATGACTCAATTCGATACCTTTGTCAAGAAAGAACCAAGAGATACAATCGTTTACAATTAGCTGTTAAGTTGCCTTGGGAAATCTTGTATGAAAGCTGTAGTGCAACTGGGTCGTTTCCCCTATATGTTCAGTCACAGTAAAGTTAAAACAAAATAAAGGGTGGGAAAAAGGAAATAAATAGTGTATAAAAGTTGAAACAAAATTATATTCTCTTCAAACAAAATTTATTTTTCTGTCATTTTTTAAAAAATAATAAATATATATATATATATATATTGGAATTGCGATTGGAACCCGAAAAAAGGATCCGGTATTCATTTTTGAGTATGAGAGTAAAAAAACGCGCTAACTTTCCTGTTTTTTTGAAAAAGTAATGAGGTAAAAAGAGTAAAGGCCCTATCTCTTTTTTAAACAATAAGACAATAAATGGTGCATACGGTGATATACACACAATGATTATATTTATGAAATAAAACTGATCTTTCTCTATTCAATTATATTTTTAATTTAAAATAACATAAAAAAGATTTCAATACTTTTAATTTATTTTAATTAAAATCATATAAAGGATATTTTTATGTTAACTGAATACTTTTCGGAAAAAATCTAAATTTTCATTCCTAGTGTTATCCTTTTCGAACTTCTTGTATTAAATAAAAATTTATTTTCTACATCGGCATTTGTGATGGATATAACACACATTCAGTCAATAATTTTTAATTTTAATGGGGAATATACTTCTTCAAATGCGCGTGACAGTACTTCTATCCATTTTCTACTCAAGTTTAATTTTTTATCTTTCTGTTTCTTTTATTACAAGGAAAATGTCACACATCGATAACTACATTTTCACACAATTCAGTCATTACAAATTCTATTGTGAGAAAAGTTCTACCTAATTAATTTTTTCTTTCAAAACAGTACACTTAAAACAATTTTGCTCAGTGAAGTTAACCGACAGTTCCCTATGTATCCATACCAAATTTCAAGAACAATTTTAACATTTGGAAATGTATCCCGTATTAAATTTTTTGAGTATACAGAAATATTTCCTGCTGTAGGGAAGACATAGTATGAGATGTGGTGCGGGGTTTTGAAAGAATATTTTCGTACGTGTAGACTATTTTTGAAAATTTAAATATCACTAAAGCTGATCATATAACTGCAAATGAGCGTTATTTTAATGTGTTATGGTATCAAAATAAAAAAAAACTTTACTATTAAACAGCCTAGGAGTTTATATTCAATAGCAAACTATTCGCAAAATGGGGATTACATCTTCTACTCAATTTGTAAAGAAACTGAAATATAAATATGTCTTACTTCAGTCAAAAAATATTCATAATATTAATTATCGTATTCTTTTCAGTACATTTTAAAAACTGTAGCTGATAAGCTATTTTTTATATTTATAAACGATTCATAAAAACTCACACAGTTATAAAAATCTTTTTTGTCATTTTTAAATATACTACTATAAATCGTGCATGGATTGGTACTCATTTATCGATAAAAGGGAGCGGGGATGAAAGTCAGAGACAACCTTGCCCAGCCTGTTAATAGAACCCAGACCTGTGGTGTGGAAGCACGATAAACTACCACTCAAACCTATTCGGTGAAAAATGAAACTTAATGTTGGAATCTTATATAATTCCCTAATGCATGAGTGAGTCCAAACTTTTTTTCCATGTAAACTGTTTAGACGGAAATGGTTAATTATGAACATTTCACAAGTTGCATAAATTAAAATTAACCGTTATAGTTCACATAAGTTTTTAAGAGTGCAAAACGTGTATTTTGGCTGCACGAATTATTTTAAAAGGAATACGGTTACGAAAAGGTAGTACAAATCTATCTAAAGTAGAGTTGGTTACCTAAGATATTGTCAAACACAACAATGTATTGGAAAATAATTCCACGATTCGTTGTTATAAAAATGTATGGAGAATTACAAGACTTATTTTTGCATTTGTAATTTATATATTTTTTTCCTGAGAACTTTAAAAGCTAAAGAAGCATCCATCAAAACCGCGGGTCCCTCTCTTTTTTCCCAGATCGCTCCTGACTAAGCCGGCTCTGCTACGCTAAGTGAAAATGCCGTATTTTGTTTGGCAAGATCATTTTATAGCTGAATGCATTTTTCTTGTATTTGAGATGGTCGTTTTATATTTTCTACATCAATATCTTAATGTCTGAATTTAAAATTACATAAAATTCTTGACATTCGCATCAATGACCATTATAATTTTATTAGTATATGAATGTGTCGTCAAATGATTACATGACTATTATTAACATATTATTTTAAGTATTTAATTAATATTAAGTATAACATAGCGCATACAAATTTTCTGAACTTTTAAATAAATATTTCGAAAACTATTTCAGATACACTCATAATTTTTCATTATTACGGTTTAGCTTCTCAGTTTTGCTTCTATATAAAAATTTATTGTAATTGTATATTAATCAATTTTTTTAGTATATTTTTTGCTCTTAACATGCAGTTTTCAACCGAATTGAATGAAATTTTCGAAATATATTAAAAAAATACTAAATAAGCTATATAATAAAATTTGAAATTTATATTATACTGAAAGAATTGCTAGAACTTACGGTAAATAATTTTTAACTGCGCGATACATTTTTTTTCGAAATTTCAAATGGAATTTCTAACATAAAATTTCTAGCTTTATACGGTCAAGATTTCAAAAAATATCCAGATTTTATTTACTTATTCAGTTAGCCTTAAAGAAAAGTTAAATGTTGAAATATTTTGCATAAATATATATTTTTGAATAATAATTCAAATGGTTTTGAATAGCTCGAAATTAAAATTGATCTTTATGTTTATTTATATGCATAAATGTCTATTGTAAATGATTCCGTATATTTTTGATTACCATTTATTCAAACATTCAAGTTATAAAAAAATGTGGGAAAATCTTCATTCATGTTGTCTTTGATGTAAACTGAAGTTCAAGCATTTAAAATTCAAATATAATTTGGTTTATTTTAACAATATATAACTCGGCACTGTGCGTAAACTTCCCTGAACACTTGATCTTTGAAATCTAAAAAAAACACTAATAGATCTTAATTAGTTTTTTTTCTCGTTATTACTTTATCAAATTGTAAGAAAATGTTTTAAATTATTTGATGCAGTTTAATTTTTTTCAATTTTAGTGGTTGGAAAGTTTAAAAAGTTTCAAATTTTAAAGTGTGTGTTGTTTTATTAATTTTTTTGACATATCTTATCATGAAAAAATCATGTTTGAAAAACTGAAAGCATTAATTAAGATAAGAAAAATGAAGAGAAAGCATATACTTAAAAATGTAATTTGTCTAACTATATAAAATAGCAGATTGCCCTGACACGCCCCACGTTGTTACAGTTTCCTATTAATATGAAACCAGAATGGAATTGTAACATATTTTACTTACGCTTTGGGACTTTTAAAAATTTTAAAAATACACGCTAAGAAACAAACACTTCCTCTCTCGGGTCTAAAGAAATTCTTCCCCGATTTTTTACGCTTGCTCCAGGGTCAAAACACGGGTTCCCTGCGAGAAATGAAATTTCCTATCAGTGTCCTGCAGTGTGGCTTCCACAATCTCTAATTATCTTTCAAGATGATAAACCTTTAAAAGGGGAAAAAAGGATTTTAGAAAAATACGGCTCAATCGCTTTTGAGAATGTTACTTGAAGGCAAATTTATACATGCGGTGTATTTTCGAAGCATCTTTACAATGACGGGATTTTACGTACAGAACGCTTGGAGGGTGCATTATTTGATTACTTAAACACTGGATATCCAAAACTCATTGTGTATTAACCTTTAATTTATTAACTACAACAGTCACCTTTGATAGATTTAATGATAAAAATATTAGGTTTAATTATTGATGAAAGGTTTAAAGAAAAGGACTCTGAATATAGATATTTAATGCATTTTCATTTCAACAAACACATTAAATACTTTATTCTGGCGAAATGTTTCATTTTAAACAATTTATTTATTTTTGAAATAAAAAAATAGCAGTTGAATTAAAATATCAGGAAATTTTACAAGTGCTATATCAGTATAGTGAAACAGTAAAGACTATTTTAACCATTGTATTCCCCGTTAACTAGACAAGACTATTCAGCTTAAGCTTAAGGCTTCATTTAACCAATGCTAAAAAGAAGAAATAAAAAACTCTGCTTACTCAACTGAAATTACATTACCCTTACCTCCGTTTACTGATTCAATCCAATTTGTCGAAACAGACCACGGGAATTTGGCTGTTGTTTTAACATTTTGATCTCTGTAACGCTACAAATTTATCATATATATTTCTTACTTCCTTCTGTCCTCCGGATTCCAGTTTTGCTAAATAACATAATTGCGCACTCGAAAATGTTTTATTATTTTTTTATCCATAGTAAAAGTAGGATTACAACGAAAAACAAACGCGTTTCTGAATCAACAATATTCAATCTGCGACCCACGGACCGCATCTAGGCCATCGGAACTTTCTGAGAGGCCTAGTCATTGCTCGTTACACTAGTCAATTCAATTTTTTAAAAACAATGCATTAAAAATTTAGAAAGAAATTCTATCAATCAAGTAATCACATGTATCGCTTTTGCTATCGATGTCTTGTTGGTATGAATTGCGAGATAACTTTTTTTTTCTTTTTCTAATTGTAAGTATTAGTAATAACAAAAACCGGTGGAGTAGCCATCATTTTACAGGTGACCATCTTCTCTTCCATACAAAAGATATCTAAAAGATTTATGTCGGTTCAATACGATTGGGATATTGACTATTTTGTAGAGAAAAACACACAGGGATCTAAATTTTGTTTCATTTGTCGGGAAAATTTCATGTTTAAAAAATATATTTTTGCTTGACACTTATACCACTATGCATAAATCTTTCAATGACTCTTTTTCTTGAGGACCTCTTTCAAAACAAGATAAATTGGATTTCTTAAAAAAAAATAATTGCAACAGCAACACAATATTGTGTATGGGGATATCAAAGAGGAAAGGAAACCAGTAATTACCTCATAACTGGGTAAAAAACGTATTTCATGTTTAACATTTTTGTGAGTTAAGATTGATTAAGTTCAATCAATTATTTTTAAATGTAGAATTATAGGAGTTTTACTATTTCGATCTATTTTCCGCATTTTAATTGTCCTTGATCTTATAGCCCCCCCCCCATTAATCCTCATGTTGCATTGCGTGTTAAACAATTGTCATATATTTGGGGCCCTGTGATTAAAAATGTTTGAGTACCCCTGTTCTAAAAAGAAAAACAACATAATGCGCGAACGCGATTATATCTAACTCAGTTTTGAGCATGGTTAAAATTTCCAGACACTGAACTGGTTTAGAGCAGTGTTTCTCAAACAGTAAGCCTTGATTACCCTGGAGGGGGTACGAGCACATCAAAGAGTCGAAAATAAGAAGTTTTAAACTATACAATTTTACTGAAAGGAAGCAAAACAAAATACACTCTGCCCTTGCAAAAATAAAATGCGCATTTATACTGATATAATATACTTATAAATGCATCAGTACTGCCCAATGTATTTGATAATTAATTTATGTATACTATTTTAAGAACAAGATTAATAATTATTAGTGACTCCCATGGGCTTGTCACAAACAAAATTATAGACAAAACCTAATACTTATCTTAATAATTTGTACTGTTTGTAATTTAAATCGTATTGTAGCTTTATGTCATAGTTATTATTAATGAATTCAATGTACTGTTATTGCACAGAGAGGGGTGCGATGAAAATTATGATTTGAAATTGGGTCGCAAATTTTTAAAGTTTGAGGGGTACTGGTTTAGAGGATGAATTTCTGACGTGCGTGAGGTGAAAGGAATATATGTCGAAAACCGGTTATCTTTCGTTGACTGCCAGTATTATTAGAAGTGATAGGGTGCTAAATTGTATAGACTTTCTTTATAAGAAACGTATTTACGTAATGAAAAAGGAATACACAGTATACAGAGTCTGGTCACGCTGTTTTTGGTAAACTACCTAAGTAGCTGTTAAAACATTGTACTACACCAACATACTTACATTTACATATCCAGGGAATTGTTTTAGGTAAAAAATCGCATTTCAATATGTAACTAATTCTTTGTACCAACACATATTAAAATTAAAGGAAAACTTTAGCTACTTCAGCTGAACCTTTGTATTTAAATTTCAGGTTTTTTAAAAAAAAACTAAGTTTTTTTTTCTTTCTTTTTTTAATATCAATTTCATATATCTGCAGTACAAAATCGCATACACATAATACCTATATATATATATATATATATATATATATATATATATATATATATATATATATATATATATATATATATATATATATATATATATATATATATATATATATATATATATAAATATATATATATATATATATATATATATATATATATATATATATATATATCGAATTATTATTTTCATTTTGAAAACGTAATGCAACACATATTATAATATCAGTTACCCTACACACTACTTACTATTTATTAAGAACAATTTGATTTATTTACTGAATGCTAATTCTGGTTACACATATAGAAAATATTTTCTTTTTATCTTTCATTGCATTTTTAGAAATTGCTTGAAGCCTAATAAAACAACTAAGCTTTGTTGAATAAAGAACAATCATTAAACATCATTTTAAAACAAAATGTAACTTTTTGCAAATGTTGTAATCAACTGACTCTTACTCTTTCTTTGATATTAATTTAAAATAAAACGAATGTGTGTTACTTGTCCAATAAAGTTCCTTTTTAAAACAATTACTTAGTTAAATAGTAAAACTTTAAATTTATTTTCTTCAAGTTCTTTTTTTTTTTTCTTTCAAAAGTTGAGCGAAAAGTAACTAATATTTTACAATAGTTCCATATTTCCGTTTTAAATTTATCAGAACAGATCAGTGTCGTTTATATGGTTAAAAAGGTAAAATACTTTCAATTTCAAGTACAGATATGTTGTAAAAATAAAGTATGGCATCAGTGATCATATGAGTAGAATCATATAGGTCTGGAGTAGCAGAATGTTGTGCTACTCTAGAACAATCTTATGAAACAACAACAAAAAAACCCTTGTAACATCTTAATAAGAAAAAAAGAAAAATTCAAATTTCTTTCTTTTTAAGAAAAGATGCTCATATTTTACAGAAATCTGTCCAGTGATATTATTTGAAAACAAGTAATATAAAAAAATGAAGCAAATCCTACTTAGATCAAAAAAAATTATTTTAGCTGATTTTATTAAATAATTACAATTAGTATAAATATATATATACTTATGACAGAATCACAACGTTAAAGGTGATTAATTTTTATCAATTACTATTAAAAGATAGTATTGGCATCCAAAACAATCGTGTATATAAAATTTCCTTTCAACTAAATGCTTTAAGGTATCCGACTACTTTCGGAACCGTAATTTTAGAAAAGGCACATAAATGTATAATTTCCATGCTATTTAGCATCACTTCGATTAGAATACATGCATAAAAATTTTTCAAGGACATTTTGACAAAAAAAATTATTTAAATACAATACTTCGGCAAAAAATGAACTTATAATAACCTTTTTTTCAAAATGTTCTCCTTTTTTGTGAAAAATGCTTTCATTATAATAATGTTTTGCCTGTATGTACCTCAGACCTCTATACAGAGGCTCAAATATGGTTTTTGAAAAATTCCCATTATTTTAGAGTTACGAACATTTGAAATAATTATCGGCGTTTTTTTCTTCATATCTGTTCCCTCTGTTGTCGTAAGACATGGATAAACCCTCATCTAAATTATAAATTTCAAAAATTCTATTTGAGCCTCTGTACCTGAGTAATATACTCTGAGTCTGAGTAATATACATGCGAAATATTATTATAATAGAAGCATTTTTCACAAAAGGAGAATATTTTGAAAATGGGTCATTCCATGTTCATTTTTTGTCAAAATATTGTACTTACATAATTTTTATTATAATATTGTTCAAAAATTTTATATACATTTTCTAATCCAAGTGAGACTAAATATCATAAATATTATCCATTAATATGCTTTTGAAAAATCACTATTCCGAACGTAGTTGGATACCTTAAAACGTGAGAAGAAAAAATCTTTTAAAGTTTTGACCCAAGTCGCTAGATATGAAACCACCGCAGCTATATCTGTAATTCTTTAAGTAATTAGTTTCAGCCAATACATTTTAATTAATTATAATTCAGTTATCGTATTTTTACCCAAAACAATATAGTGGATAGTAAATTTCAGCTAAAATGTGCGAAATATGTTTTCAAGTTTTGACACAAGTAGCCAAAAACGATGCCAACGTGGGTGTATTTGTAATTATTTGAATAATTAGCTTTAATCAATTAATTTTTATTAATCTTATTTAAATTACTGTATTGTCATACAAAATAATCACGTATATAAAATTTTAGCTCAATTGAGCAGCACTTTAAAGTGTATTTTATTAACGATTGAAAATTCCATGAAGGTAAATGAATATATATATATATATATATATATATATATATATATATATATATATATATATATATATATATATATATAGTGTGAGTTAATAGTAGGAATTGAAAAAAACCAGTCAGAATATAATCTATTTTAATAATCAATTAATAATATAATAATCTATTTTACTTTATTCCTCCCAGTTCAGCAACGAGTCTTAACTAAACTCTTTTTGTAAACATACAATTTTAACTGTAATTAAAATATATGTATGAGGTGAGGTTTACTAAAACGACCAAGGAGAATTGCCTTGAACTTATATAGTCCGATTTATATTTGTATTCATTTCGCTATTAATTACAAAAGGGAAAATGTATTATACACACTCGTATTACTTGAAATCATATTTGCGCTAGATAACAATACAAGAAGCTCAATTTTTTTTATAACAGAGGAATAAGCATTGCCGAATGAAATTCTTCCTAATCATTACATTTGCGACATAGAATTCTTCAAATTATAAAAATAAATAGCCATTAAGAAATATAAATATATTAATGAGTTTAATTAAGAAAAAAAGTTACTTTTGAAACATTTTGCTTGGGGAACCTCAAAGGAAGAAGGGCTACAGACTATGTTTCGTTCTCACATAATTTATTTAAAGGAAGTTAGTCCACTTAAATCATGAAGTTCTATAGTAATGCAAAAAAAAAACCCATAAATTCCTGAATGTTTTAATTAATTTTTCCCTGAATAATTTCTCGTCAATTTTTTTTACCACTCTGATATTTTAAAGTATAATTTACAAAGTTCAAAAAGGGAACAGCATTCTAAAAATACTTTCCGTGAGATTTTGTTTTTTTGAGCTTAAGTTCGATTTATTAAAATTAAATGTAAATTTAAAACATTATCACAACTAAACAAAAGCTACAATAATTATATTTCTTATATCGTAATATAATGTAGCATTGCGAAAAATTGCTTGGAATGAAAATAAAAGTTTAATCATTACGTAAAAACGTGAAACCTTATTACGTAATAGTATATATATACTTATAATCGAAACTAATATTTGAACAAGAAAGAGTATGGTGTTTTCACGTAGAATTATTTGCATGATTATAATTTAAAAGGGAAATATATATTTCATCTTATATTTCATTTCCTTTGAACATTAATAGAATTAAAGAATTTCCCTTGAAGTTCAAAAACCCTTTCTACCAAATTATTTTTCACATCAAAAGAAAGGAGGGGGAGCTTTGTTGTAAGATGCATTGAATATCCCCGAACAAAAGACTTCGATCTTTGTGAAACATGCTCATTCATAATAAATTAACCTTATTCATCGCAGAGTACGATGAATTTTCGACGACGTTACCCTTCATCGAAAGCGTGTCATCACAATCTCTGGAAACGATTTTCAAGAGCCAATAGTGGAAAGCTATGTTTCACCGAAATCGATAGAAAGGGTTTAATATCTTTCAGAGGGAGCCAACGTGAAGTTGATTGGCTGGAGCGGGGCAAAGCTGTAATGACCCTTGAAACGGCCCAAGACATTTTCGTGCCCTCGAAAGCTTTTCATATTTTCTTTTAATGATCATAAACTTACTATCTCGTATTTCAACCGTAGCGGGAGATTCTATATTCGGCACAGAATAGAAATATCTCGTTGATCGGGTGGCTTGCTTTTTACTGGAGCCTCGTAAATAGGAAGGATATGTAACGATCGTAAAACTGCCTCGTATTACGTTTAACGCTCACCCGCTACAATCGCATAAAAGGGATTTTGATTTATCCAACAATTAGGAAGGAAACTTTATTCCGAAAGTCTTATTAGCTGGTAAAAAAAGCAAAAATTTACTTTCATACATAAATGGATTTAAAATTTTAAATGAACATCTAAATATGAAAGAAAAGAATTTCGCATAAATTTATATTTACATAATCTATAAAAGAGTAACTATATGTTTTAAAATGTTTCTTATGCTGTGTTACTTTAATATTTTTAAATTTTAGTACACTTGACATAAATTCTACTACTTATCTATAGTATAAAATATATATTTCGATTATTTCACATGTATTCTCCAATGAAAAGGAAATAGTCATAATGATAAAAGGAATTTTAATAGTTCATGTTTACAAAATGTAATTCATAATTCATATTAAATGGCACTTCATTTATACTTTCTTGGAGGACTGCACAATAACTATAAGAAATTACATTGACAAACGTGAATGTTTTCAATAAATATTTTATTAGTATCATAAAAAACCCTAAAGAGTATTACATGGATTTTAAAAATAATTTTCAGCCTTTGACTGAAAGAGTAAGAATACTACATTCGTTTCTTCTTGACTTCATCATTTCTTATAAAATTCTTTGTAATTTTTTTTTAACTTTTGTGAGCATCATTAACTACTTATGACACGTGGCTGTTTTTATGCTTAGCTACGGAATCAATATATTTTAAATCATTAAAATTTCAATCTATAGAATATGAAATTATTATTGCAATTCAAATGTTTTAAACAACTATATTAATCATGCATGTTCCCCCTTTTTAATGATGTATTCATATGAAAGCACTTATAGTAATATTTACCTAGAGTATATTTATACTGTATATTTAGCTACAATCGTTTTTTTTAATGTGTTTAATTAATTCTTTCAAAATATACATATATACAGGTAAATTTTGGAACGCTTACGAGTTCTGCTCTTCGATTATGTTATATGATAAAACATGCAACTAAACTCAATAAGTATATATGACAGGCCCCAGGCCTGCTGGTAAAATGAGGAGGGCATCATCTTCACAATATTCCTTTATTACGCTTTCATCATATATAATCTAACATGGCGGACCTTTTGCCGCGCAACCGGGTGTTACCAAATAAAACATCGTTGCGAGGAGACACCAGCCAAGTCCTTCCTAGTATGCGTTCGCCTTCGTCAGCGCTCGTTGCACCTTTTAACAGACTTGTTTACTCATAAATCCTTACGCGATGGTAAAAGAGTTCGCTCTATTTTCATTTATTACTTCCTTAATTTTGAACCTAAACTTTTCAAACCTGACATATATATATATATATATATATATATATATATATATATATATATATATATATATATATATATATATATGTGTGTGTGTGTGTGTGTGTTACCGTTAAAGTGTATAATACAATTATTTCATGAAATAATTAGGTATTTCATGAAATAACTAGACAAGTCAGTTAAAGTATGTAATACACTTTATAACAAAAAAAAACGACACATCAAGAACGAATTGTTCGATAGAAACTAAGAGTGGTGGTTACAAATTTTATGTACAGAATAAAAAATGATTAAAATTTGAGAAAAATTCAATAATTTAATTCGAAGTTACACAGTTATAAGGTAACGCACTCAATAAAGTGTTGACCTACCTCTAGCCTGTATGCAAGCTGCTTTCCGAGTGTCATAGGGTGATAAAGCACCCTTATGGTCTCCTGAAGTATTTCTTGCCACATTTTTGCTGCAATTGTCGGATCAGGTCATCAACATTCCCTGACAGATGCAGTTCTCTTCCCATCATATCTCAAACTTGCTGGATTGGAGAGAGATCTGGTTATCTGGCAGGCCGAGGAGGTGTTTGATAAACTGTAAGACAGTTCAAAGCAACATGTGTCATATGTTATCAGCCATTATCTTGCTGAAAAATAAGACCAGGATATTGAAAAAGGAATGGTAGCAAAATTGTTCTCAGAAAGTTGTCGACGTACCGTGGTACTTTAAGCGTGCCTCTAATGACGACCAAAGGGGTCCGGCTGTCAAAAGAAATGGTAGCCCAGACCACAACTACAATAGTGAAAGAAGGATTGGCACACTGCTCTTGGTGTCTCCATACATGTCTTCGATGATCGTCGGGGATTCGTCACTAAACACTATACGTCCCCAGTCAGCATGATTCTAACCTGATCGAGTCAGGCACCACTGTAATCTGGCTCAATAGTGTGCAACCGTGAGTGGCAGGTAGCGTAGCGGTGTGTACGAGCGTAAATATCGCTCTATCAGCCGTCTGTCAATGGTCGTGGTGGACACTCGTGTGCGGGTCCGACGTCTTATGGTTGATAACGAAATCAGGCCCTGTTACAGCTGATCTGACAATCAGTCTTTCCTTCCGATCTCTGGTGTGACACTAGGTCTATCTTACCATCATGACGTTAAAATCTGTCATTGTCCACCCATTCATGCCAGCTTCTTCTAATGACCGCATCATTGCGGCCGAAATACATGGAGTGATTTCCCCGATGTGCCCAACCTGCCTCTTTCAATCCAATGATACAAACTTTTTCAGCTCGTAATGAAATCGAATCTTGCAGCAAGGCATTTTTGCAGTCGTTGACAGGTATCCTAAATCGCAATGCAACAGAAAATTTGACCTTCAGATTGATAATCGCTTTTTATAGACACCTGCTGAGTGTGCAGTTCCGATGAGCTATTGCTCCCACTATTCATTCATTGAATACCAAATTTTAATCATTTGCATACTCGGTACAAATGTCTTTGCATACGAAATTTCATTACAATCGGGCAACTATTTCTTGGTAAGTTGTTCTTTTGTTATTGAGTGCCGATGAAAAATTTCATACTTTACCTAGTTATTCTATGAAATAGCAGCTAGGCATTCAATGAAATATCTAAGGATAGACGCTTAAAGTGAAACATAAACAATTTCAAAGATATTTTATAAATTGATTGATCATAAATAGCTAAAATCTCTCAAAAAATGCATTTTATCTTTTTTGAGGATCAAATACAAATTTCAATACAAGTTTTTCTCAAATAGTTATTACTTTCGTAGTATTCAAGCTCATTTGAATTGTGTCGAAATGTGCAAATTAGATAAAAGAGGAAAAAAGAGAACTCTGAAGTTTTGTTCTTAACATTTCTACATATATTCACTGCTAGACATTAAAATTGATACACTGTGAAGGCGAAACGAAACGAACGTCAAATTGGTCTAAAATATATAACATACTTCATAATTCAAATCACGCTATCTAAAGATTTGCATGAAAGAAGTCATTTTAGAGCAAGATTTTTATTCGATAGTCACATTTCACCATAGCTCTTTATGTAAAAAGGAAGAAATCCTACTGGAATATAATGAAATTTGACTGCGTAACATTGTTGCCAACACATGTTTTCACAATATTATGACACACTTATGTCGTAATTGAAAAACAAAAATCAAGTTGATACTTCCAACAGAATCGTAGAAAAAGCAATGAGAATATAATAGCTTCCAAATATTTAACTCCGAAAGGACAGACATCATATTGGCAGCCTTAAATGATAGTACAATTCAGTCATGTACTTTCTGTCAGGAATTGCATATACTTTTAGGACAAATTCCGATACTAAGAATGCAGAGATATCTGGAATCTAATAGATTGTCAACATAGTAATTACTGTTAGACCTCTCTCTCCCTTGAATCTACAGTTGAAACATTTGTACCTAAAGAGGCACACAATGCCTAGAACGATGATTATGAGCACAAGCGTAGTTAAGTGTTTTATTACCAGTTCGTTTAAGGTATCCGACTACTTTCAGAACCGTGATTTTGAAAAGCGCATGAATAGATAATTTTCAGGCTATTTAGTGTCACTTAGATAAGAATACATGCATAAAATGGTTTTAATGACATTTTGATAAAAACAAATTATATTTAAATACAATATTTTGGCAAAAAATTTACTTAGAATAATCTTTTTTCAAAATGTTCTACTTTTGTGAAAAATTCTTCTATTATAATAATATTTTGCCTGTATTTAGCTCAGACATTTCTACAGAGGCTCAACTAGAATGTTTGAAAAATTCACATTATTTTCAGAGATACCACCAATTGAAATAATTATAGGCGTTTTTTTTCTTAAAATTGATCCCCTCTGTTGTTGTAAAAGATTTATAAACCCAGATCTAATTTATATATTTCAAAAATTCTAGTTGAGCGTTTGTAGAGAGGTATGAGCTATAAACAGCCACAATATTATTAGAAGTGAAGCATTTTTCACAAAAGGAGAGTATTCTAAAAATGGTTATTCTAAGTTAATTTTTTACCAAAATATTGTATTCAAATAATTTTTTTGTCAAAATATTGTATTCAAATAATTTTTTGTCAAAATATCCTTAAAATAATTTTATACATGTATTCCAATCTAAGTGATACTAAACATCATGAACATTATCTACTAATGCGCTTTTACAAAATCACGGTTCCGAACGTAGTTGGATACCTTAAATCCCAGTTTTGTGTACAGCATTAAGATAAACACGTCTTCGTTCAGAAATACCGTGAAAGAAAGAGTATTTATATTACATTTGTATTCATGTTCAAAATACGGGGCTTAATACCTGTTACTTTTCAGGTACTAAGCAAATATCTTTGGGAGAGCATGCGTTTCATCACTTGCTTGCTAAAAAAATATGTTGAGCAGTTTTACCCACTTTTTCTATGATTTAATGTATGGATCATTTTTCCATCTTTAAAGTATAATTTTATTTTTTTTTAAAATGAAAAATTCCAAACATGTATGGTGCTTATGCTATGAATACATTTTACAACATTTTCAGGACTAATTCCTGCTGGAAGGTAGACAATTTATGACCATTATATGGGATTAGAATTCTCTTTTAAATTGTGAAAATTAAAAATTCATTGTAACTTTAATTGAAAACATTAGATTAAAAATACTGATTTTACAAGCTGAAAAAAAAGGCATTGTTCAACATTAAAATCTGTAAAAAGTTAGAAATTAAAAGAATACTATTCTATTTTTCAGCCATAAAATATTTAAAAAATGCAAGTTCAGTAATCACTTTTTATAAAAAAAAATCTTGTATTTGCCAAAAATGTTATTTAAGATCTGTAACATCTCACGCATTGGATGCAATTAATTCAGATAAGCCGGATTCTTTTGATTCTTAAGCCAATCATTTAGTACCATTCAGAGAGACATTACAATTATCAACATTTACAAACTATAAATCCGTTCCAAAAAGACTCGAATATCATTCTGTGCCAAATCTCAAACTCTCCTCTTTTTCGAATCTTATTCAGTTTTAAAAGTTCGTTTTCACATTCACTCGTTACCGTTTTCTCTAAAGAAATCTTACGGTTGCATTACATAACTACAGTTCCCCATTACACCTACCACCTCCTTTATCAATAGAAAAAATTTTCAATTTTAACTTTTTTATATATATTTTATTTTATGTATTTGATGGTATTTACAACATGATAATTCTCAGTATTCCGCAGAAATAAAATAGTTTATACATATAAAAAAAAAACCCTTTATGTCCATTGTTTAATAGAAAAACGTTCTGAGACATTTTAAATCACAAAATATCTTTCTGCTTACTGCACATATTTTGAAGAGTAATATTTTTATAATATAAGAGGGTAATATTTTTATTAATACGCGAAAAAGGGGAACTATAAAACTTTTATGAAACTTTTTAACAAAATGAGGTATCACCCTTTTTTTAATGCATACACAAGTAGTACTTATGTGAACAATTATTATACTTTGTTTTCGTAAATTGTATATATATATATATATATATATATATATATATATATATATATATATATATATATATATATATATATATATATATATATAAAGGTTCATATTCACTGCAACTTATACTAAATGCAAATGAAGCAAATGAAACATATTTTTTTATAATTAAATATGTATTACAGCTATATCACAGAAATATTTTTAATACGGTATATATCATATTAAACTGACACTTAAGAAGTGAAATTGCTTTTTTTCGTTTTTATTCCGACTCAAAAGTCCATTTTTCAGTCTTAGAACTTTTGTAGAGCAGAGGCCAATATAAATCGTTTAACATTATTTTATTTTAGGTGCAATAGAAGTACATTAAACGTTTTTTAAAAATATTTTTGACATCATTAAATGTTTTATTGCCGCCCGTATATTTTTAAATTTTTTTTTTTAAAAATTAATTCCGATTTTCTTTAAATACATTATGATGTTAAGTCGGCTGGTTGGCGTGGTTGTTTTGTCACTGGCTTTCTGTACCCAAAGTTGCTGGTTTGACCTCGGCCCAAGTAGGTGGATTTTAATGATTTAAAAAACTGACAGCGGCTATGTGGCACGATTATACATCATGTAAAAGATCCCTAGTAGTGCCCTAGGCAAAATTAAGTCCTAGTACAGGTTCGCTTCGTCAGAGCTAAGGGGGATTCCTCTAGGGAGGAAACAGGGTGTCAAGATTACCTGCTGTGGTTGGTATCCGCCAATATGGCACCAGACTAAAAAAAAAATATCAGCTTTCGGTGACAGACAAGATAATTTGAAGAATTCTGTTAATAACTGTTCATAATCTGCCATTAGAAAAAGAAAATATGACGTTGAATATTTTATATATACTAATAATGTTCTACTTTCTACTTATAAAAATGTTTTATTAACGTTCTATGTACACAGGGTTTTGTTCCAGAGACTGTGAAAACACGTCCATTTGAAGATAGTGCTGCTCACATAATGAAGTAAACAGATTAAAATTTCAAATTATGCCAAATTTTTAGTTTAATACTTTGATTTTACACCTTAAGAATCATGCTTAATGCTGACCCAGCCAAAATCAGGTTGGCCGGATAATATATTAAGAGGAAAAGGAAATTGGAATATATGGTTGAAAAGATACAAAAATGCAGAGTTTAATGTATATTGTCCAAAATCATAATAGTTTAAAATATTCTTCAAATTGGCAAATCATGAAAAAGATTAAAAGTGTGCAATTAAGGTTCTCTTCCTTCTATTATAAAATTATCTCTAGGCCTCTTTTAATTTATTTATATATTTTAAAGGTGGAACAAGTTTTACCATTTTTTAAAGGCATGGTGATTTTAAATGTGTTAAGAAAATTAAGTTTCTTAGAACTTTATTTTATTGCGGCTGTCATATATGCTTTATTTGTATTTTATTTTATAGCAAGTATACAATTAAAAGCACTCTCTAATCTCTAAAATAGTCCATAATAAACTCAAAACATGTTTTAAATATGATTTTAAGAAGATTTTGTGAAAATGTTCCTAAAATTTGGCTTGTTTTGGCACTCTTATCAAAGGGAATAATTTTGGATATTTTTCCTATCAAAACTCTTAACTAATTTAATTAATGTTATGTATGGCAAATTAAATCTAATTTATGTCTACGTATAAAATTTAGAGAGGAAAACATTACATTGCGTTTCTATGTACTTATATTGAATTTCATTTTGAACATTTTTCTGTTTAGTAAATTATCTGTACATATTAAGAATTTTTTTTATAATAAATTAATTCTAGAGTTGCACATACAATTATAGGATACATGCACACAAGTTCCTGAAAAGAATAAGCGTATTATGAAAAAAAAATAAAATAAACATCACCAAATGAAAGCAAAAAACTGTATTACTAAAGAACAGTAGTAACAAAGCGCAACTGGCATACTTAATTCAATTCACATTCTTTAATTGATTTTTTTTGTCTTTATTAAGCCAGCTAAAATTTTACACTGAATAAATGCTCTTTTTTATTTTTTAATACTTGACTTTCCTTTCTTCTTTCTTTTGTTCTGCCTTAGAGGAATGAAATGTCGTTTTGTAAAACGAGTAGTACTTAAGAAATAAGACTCTCAAAAGTTGAAGATTTATAATAACACAAAAAGTTGTTTCTAATTGTTTTAGCTAAGAAAAAAAAATACATCACTTTCTAGTCAGAAAAGATTTAAGGAAAGGTAATGGAAATGTACTTAATAGTTCAAACGTGTTACATTGAACCTTGCTTGGCTTTGTTTTGGAAGGCAAATTTTAGATGCATTGACAAGCAATTCCAAAATAAAAGCTTCCTTTATTTTTTTTTCAAAAATGTATTAAAAATAGAGAAGGCGAAAAACTATTGTCTGAGCAGTTTTGTGCTTTTTAAATCTACTTAAGAAAATTCATAGTGCTTGACGCAACTAATTCTAATCACCTAAAAAGTAATTTTTAAAATGGGGATTAGTTATATGTTAATAAACTTCACTATTATTTGTATTATATTGACTAGACTTTTACATGATTACATTTTACGGTAGAGTTCTTTTACTTTTTTAAAACGATGACTTACACAAAAATGCATTTTTTGTGAATAGATCAGTTAAATTGAATTTAATCAGTAGCATAACTTAGAAAACAATTGCTTATTTAGAACTGAAATAAAAAAAATTCTGATGAAACTTCAATAATTTAATTATTGACTAAATGTTTGCTTGGTCATTATTTATACAATAAAACGCAAAACAGAAATAAATTAATTTATTATAAATAAAACTCAAAATATTTTCAATACCATGGTAACAGATTTTAAATAATTAAAAAAATATTAACATATATATATTAATCAAAATTCTTTAAAAACATTCTCTGTTTTATATGACTGAGAAAAATGACTTATTAAAGAACAGTTTGTGGAATTCGTATTTCAAATACAAATATTTGTATTATAGGAAATCTTTAGTTACAGACAGTTACATTTTGTTTTTATCTATTTTTAAAAAGCTGATGTTTAATAATTTCTTCCTCATGTAACTTCTAAAATTAGGATGCCATTTTGATTCGGGGTTATTTCTTTTAGGTTTAATGTTTAGGAAACCATTTCACTCCAAACAACTGTTTACTTTACTAACACATACAACTAAATGCGGACCTATTTCGATAATATCGCGTTTTAAGCATACTCAACAATTTTCCATTACTTAAAATCAGATTTTTTTAATTTATTTTATTTTTTTAAAGACAGACGGATCTACTTTTATAAAGCATTTCCTTGTTCTTGTTAAATATATATATATATATATATATATATATATATATATATATATATATCATGATTTTAAAGACAGAATTAGATTAAAAGTTAGAAAAATGAAAAGACGATCTTTATTCAATCATTCCTACATCTGTTCTGACACTGAGAGCAGGGAGGGAAAAAAGCACACCATGGTGGTGGTTTCAAGAGGATTGCACTTGAAAAACACAAGTGGTACGTATCCGGATTTTATGATTGTATTTGAAAGTTAATGCTGATACATATGGGGGCTGTTAAATCTAACAATCTGGAATTAGACATGTTTATTGGCTAGGCGATATGTTCAGAAGAAATAAACGGGTGATTCGTTTGATACTTGAAAATGTGAACTGAGAAATATGAGTCAAGTGCTATATAGGGAATTTAAATTTTAATATAATTATAATTATCCTTACATTTGCCCCCTCCAATTTTAAAAAGGAGTCATGGCGTGTTTTTTTCTCTCTTTACAAACTTAATCAATTTTCAACAAACGCAAAACAATGCATAACATTATTTAGAAAGACATATTACGCGCAGTAGAAATATTTAAGCATTATAAATACTAAAATCAAAATGCAATACACTAAACGAAACAAAAACGAAAACACAGTATATCAGTGTTTCTCAAACTGTGGGGAGTGCCCCCTGGGGGCGCGAGTATATCGAAAATAAAAAAAAAAACTTAAAAAATAATTAATTTACTGGAATGAATTAAAACAAAATACTTTCATACATAATAAAAAGTGCACTTTGACTCTGACATAATTTATAGGCGCGCGCGCGTAATATTAAGTCATCAAAACTAAAAACTTCTTCAATACCTAATTAGCTATCTTTGTTCCTATAACCAAATAAAAAAACTTAGATTAGATTTGCTGTAATCCCATGATGCGAGATTTTTTTATTACGCTTTCTTTTTAAATATAACATACTACTCTTTCAGAGAAAAAACTGATCCCAGAATCAGAAATAAAAAAAAATTAGGAACATAAGAAAATTCATCAATGTCATTATTTTAGAAACACTGCACATTATAGCTGTAATCTGTTTGACCTTCTAAGCTATTGATATAGTTTGTTATGCCGCCTCTCGTATGCGTTTGTTTCTCATTTAGGGAAGTTGTAAGTAATGTATTTCTATGTTGTGCTTTTTTCCATGCAAAAGAGTTTTATGATATTTGGAAAACCACAGAGGATATTTTTTTACTTGGCTAAAACTTATTTTTATGAGTATATTCAAACATCTAAAGCATAACGAAAAACATTTTACACATTTTTTAGCAGTAACATACATACATATCACCATAATGAATATACTTTTTACATGGAAGTGGACGCGCGGGACACACAGATTACGAAATCGTCAATTCTGGCAAAACTGCTTATTTGCTACCAAAGAAAATTTGAAAAGTCCTTGTAAGTAGGTAAGTAAACATTCTCTTAATTAAATTATTCATTAAAATCACGATTTGTATTGCGTACAATAAAATAATTATAAAAAAAGGATTGGGGTGACTCAATAACCCCGTTCGACCATATCGAGTGCGCGCCTGCTCCCAATTTAAAACGTTAAAGTCTTTTCGCTTTAAATATTAAATATAAAAATATATGATATCATACAAATGTTAAAATAATAATTTTGTATAAAAATCTACACTGGCGCCTTCATAGTAATACCTTATATTAATACACACATTTTGCATGTATGAAATACATTTTTTAAAAAGATAAAAAATATAGACACTAATAAAATGAAATTATTAATAATATGAAAACGGTAAACAACACACAACTTAAATGCTCTATTCAAAACAATAAACAATATTTTATTTTATATGCGTTATAAAATCTAAAAATATATAAATTATAAGTATATAAGAGCTTTTTTTATTAATTTTGAGTCGTAAAAGTAAACTCACTTCAACACACACAATCACCTTTAGTATTTATGAAAATTTTCTCAATATTCACTGTAACTTAACAATAACGGATGCAATATTTTGAATCTTTCTGTAACCTTCTAAAAATTCGGTTCATAGACAAAAATTCTTGAGTTTCTCTTGCATCATACATTCACTAATATAAACTGTATCACATTACTTAAATTTGAACATATCTCTCTGAGAAATCTGCGTGATCATCTCACAGATGTTCAGGGTTGCTGATAAGAAACAATAATAGGTGTACATATCAAACTAAACAAATTTGTCCTCTTAATGTTTCGAGATATATACAAAATTATAATGATTGTATTCTCATTCATCCACGGTATAATATCCAAAAATAAGATTCAAGTTATTAAATTAATTATAAATTTAGATAAGGAAAATTTAAAAAATAGTGAATCTTGATATATGGCCGGTATATCAAAACACACAATTTCAAAATGAAAAGCTTTTAAATGACATGTAATAACATAACTGCTGAATAAAATAATTAACGAAACAATTAAATTCAGTGGAGAAAAGAATACAACGTGATTTTACTTGTGTTTCTTTTCAAAATCAGTATCTTTAGTATTAGTACATTAATCATTTTTTAAAAAACTTAATTTATATTTTTCAACTTTAAAACACCAATTTCTATCATAAAGGTTAACTCATTCGACATCTTAAGATAAAATTATGAGAAGTGTTTTAAGATTTCTCAAAATTTTGTATGACAAAGCCTATATACTTATGAATATTTCAATTAAAATATATAAAGAAAACATCTAATTTAACACAACTATATTATAAAAATTAAATATCATATCATATCATATATTATTCTTCTTCGTAAAGTTCTCTTCATCAAAACTCAGTTACTTCAATTATACTAAAATTGGATATATGCAATTTACCTGACCTCCACTTTGCAGCGGCCGAAAACCCTTGGTGAACGGCAATCCAGAAGTTATCACTTTATTTTACTAGTAAAATTTTATTTATTTTTCTTTCACTTTTGGTACTTCACTATGGCATGCGATGTTGGTCAATTCACTGTTTTATTGAAATTAATTCATAATATTAGCGTGCAGATTTCACGGCGAAGGAGATTTTTTCCTTTTATTTTTCTTTCAATACTGGTCTTTCCATCATTGTATCACTGGAACTAAATCAAAATACCATTCGGAGAAGAACATATTTTTATCTATTCCGGCGGAAAGGATTGATGTCCTTCGTCACTGAGTTGGGGAATTCACGCTTCTCTTTTTGTTTTGTTTCTTTTTTCGCCATTCGAAAGTTGGTTCTTTCATGGCAAACTTGCTGGTCTCTTCAGCAACGGTAGAAATAACGTTCGGCGGTAGACACTGCATTCTTCTCGGTGTTAAGAGCGATGTTTTTCCGGGGTTACTATTGCGGTTTTTTTTCGTACCATTTTTTATTCCGGCAATCCGACGTCTTCATAATACAGGCATACGGCGTAGTCGACGTTCCATAATATTCTCCATATCAGTTATTACGGTCGTCGACGTTCGTTTTTATTTTAAAATTATTTTATAAAAAATATTAGTTATTACGTTAAGATTTGGAATCCACTCGCAGATAAAAATCCTGCCGTCTTTAATTCTGTCATGATTTGAAGACAGAATCAGATTAAAGTTAGAAAAGTCAAAAGACGATCTTTATTATTTCATTGGTGCATCTGTTTTGATTGCGAGCAGGGAGGAAAAATAACGCCATGGTGGTGGTTTCAAGTGGATAACACTTGAAAAACATATGGTAAGTATCGCTGCTTTGAAGATGGTGCTTGCAAGTTAATGCTGACATATGTTGACTATAAAATCTAACGATCTGGAATTAGACATGTTCATTGGCTAGGCCATATGTTCGGAAGAAACAAATGGGTGATTAGTTTGATACTTGAATATGGGAACGGAGAAAGATGAGTCAAGTGCTAGATAAGGAATTTAATTTTTAATCTAATTTAATTATCCTTACATTTGCCCCCTAATTTTAAACGGGAGTCATGGCGTGGTTTTTTCTCTCTTTACAAACTTAATGAATTTTTAACAAACACAAAACAATACATTGTTATTTAGAAAGACATATTACACACAGTAGAAATATTTAAGCAATAGGAATAATAAATTAAAATGCAATATAATAAACGAAACTATAACAACAAACACAGTAATGACAATTAATTGATAAAAATGAATTTCCATACATATAATTGAAGATTAGCTTGTTTAAATCTATTCGACATCTAGAATATCAGCTCGCGCGTTTCCTCCTATTCCTTCATAATAATAGATTCGTATTATAGCTGGTAGATATTTTTAAAAAAATTATGTTGGAAAATAATTTTTCAAACAATAAGATAGTAAATATTAAAATACATGAAATCATATAAATGTTAAAATAATAATTTTGTATAAAAATCTACTCTGGTGCCATCGTAGTAATACCTTATATTGTTACACATATTTTGCATATATGAAATACATTTTTTAAAAAGATAAAAAAAATATAGACACTAATAAAATGAAATTATTACTAATATGAAAACGGTGTACAACACACAACTTATATGCACTTTTCAAAAATAAACAATATTTTATTTCATATGCGTTATAAAACATAAAAATTATAAGAATTTAGGAATAAAAGAATACAAGAATATAAGAGCCCTTTTTTATTATTTTTGAGTCGGAAAATTGGACTCACTTCAATATATAATAACTTTTAGTATGTATGAAAATTTTCTCAATATTCACTGTAATTTAACAATATCGCATACAATATTTTGAATCTTTCCGTAACCTTCTAAAAATTCGTTTCATAGACAAAAATTCTTGATTTTCTCTTACATCACACATTCACTAATAAAATTGTATCACTTTACTTAATTTTGAACACATCTCTCTCAGAAATCTGCGTCATCAACTCACAGATGTTCAGGGATGCTGATAAGAAACAATGAGAGGTGTACATATCAAACTAAACAAGTTTGTCCTCTTAATGTTTCGAGACATATACAAAATTATAATGATTGTATTCTCCCTTATCCACTGTATAATATCCAAAAATAATCTTCAAGTTATTAAATTAATTTTAATTTTAGATAAGGAAAATTTTGAGAAATAGTGAATCCTGATATATGTCCGGTATATCAAAACACACAATTTTAAAATAAAAAAATTTAAATGACATGCAATAAGATTACTGCTAAATAAAATAATTAACAAAACAATTGAATTCAGTGGAGAAAAGAGAATGCAACGTGACTTTACTTGTGCTTCTTATCAAAATATCTTTAGTATTAGTACAATAATCATTTTTCTAAAAACATAATTTATATCTTTCACTTTAAAACACCAATTTCTATCATAACTCTTAACTCATTCGACATCTTAAGATAAAATTATGAGAAGTATATTAAAATTTCTCAAACTTTTGTATGGCTAAACCTATATACTTTGTTTTCTCAATTAAAAAATAAAGAAAATATCTCATTTATAACACAACTATCTTATAAAAATTAAATACCATATCATATATATTATTCTTTTTCGCAAAGTTCTGTTCAACAAAACTCAGTTACTTCAATGTTACTACAATTGGAAATATATAATCTAACCGACCTCGACTTTACAGTGTCAGAAACACTAGGTGAACGGTTATCCAGATGCTGTTGTCACTTTATTTCACTCGTAAAATTCTTTTTATTCATTTACTTATTTTTCCATGTTGATACTTCACTATTTCTCAGTATTACCGTGCAGACTTTCCGGCGAAGAAGATTTTTTTTAGCAGTGTTGGTCCTTCCATCATTGAATCACTGGGTTGGGGAATTCACGCTTCTCTTTTTGTTTTGTTTCTTTTTTCGTCATTCGAAAGTTGGTTCTTTCATGGCAAACTTGCTGGTCTCTTCAGCAACGGTAGAAATAACGTTCGGCGGTATAAACACTGCATTCTTCTCGGGGTTTAAGAGCGATGTTCTTCCAGGGAATAATAGTGCGTTTTTTTTTTCGTACCATTTTTTATTCCGGTAATCCGACGTCTTCATATACAGGCATACGGCGTAGTCGACGTTCCATAATATTCTCCATATCAGTTATTACGGTCGTTAACGTTCGTTTTTATTTTAAAATTATTTTATAAAAAATATTAGTTTTTACGGTAAGATTTGGAATCCACTCGCAAATAAAAATCCTGCCGAATTTAATTCTGCCATGATTTTTAAGACAGAATCAGATTAAAGTTAGGGAAGTGAAAAAATGACCTTTATTCATTCATTTGTACATCTGTTCTGATACCGAGAGAGGAGGAAAAAGCACGCCATGGTGGGGGTTTCAAGTGGATAACACTTGAAAAACTTATGGTAAGTATCGCTGCTTTGAAGAAGGTGCTTGCAAGTTAATGCTGACATATGTTGACTATTAAATCTAACGATCTAGAATTAGACATGTTTATTGGCTAGGCCATATGTTCGGAAGAAGTAAATGGGTGATTAGTTTGATACTTGACGATGGGGACTGAGACAGATGAGTTAAGTGCTAGATAGGGAATTTAATTTTTAATCTAATTTAAATATCCTTACATTTGCCCCCTAATTTTAAAAGGGAGTCATGGCGTGGTTTTTTCTCTCTTTACAAACTTAATCAATTTTCAACAAACACAAAACAATACATAGTTATTTAGAAAGACATATCAAACACAGTAGAAATTTTTAAGCAATAGTAAATTCTAAAATCAAAAAGCAATACAATAAACGAGAAACTATAACAACAAACACATCAATGACAATTAATTGATAAAAAGGAATTTCCATACATATAATTGAAGATTAGCTTGTTTAAATCTATTCGAAATCTAGAATAAGAGCTCGCGTTTCCTCCTATTCATTCATAATAATAGATTCGTATTATAGCTGGTAGATATTTTAAAAAAAATTATGTTGGAGAATAATATATGAAACAATAAGATAGTAAATATAAAAATACATTGAAATCATACAAATGTTAAAATTAATAATTTTGTATAAAAATCTACTTTGGCGCCATTGAAACACTAAATTTTGCATACATGAAATACATTTTTAAAAAGATAAAAAAACATAGACACCAATAAAATGAAATTATTAATAATATGAAAACGGTGTATAACACACAACTTATATGCACTATTCAACACAATAAACAATATTTTATTTCACATGCGTTATAAAGTATAAAAATTATAAGAATTTAGGAATAAAAGAATACAAGAATATAAGAGCCCTTTTTTTTATTATTTTTGAGTCGGAAAAGTGGACTCACTTCAATATAATAACTTTTAGTATGTATGAAAATTTTCTCAATATTCACTGTAATTTAACAATATCGCATACAATATTTTGAATCTTTCCGTAACCTTCTAAAAATTCGTTTCATAGACAAAATTCTTGATTTTCTCTTACATCACACATTCACTAATAAAACTGTATCACTTCACTTAATTTTGAACACATCTCTCTCAGAAATCTGCGTCATCAACTCACAGATGTTCAGGGATGCTGATAAGAAACAATGAGAGGTGTACATATCAAACTAAACAAGTTTGTCCTCTTAATGTTTCGAGACATATACAAAATTATAATGATTGTATTCTCCCTTATCCACTGTATAATATCCAAAAATAAGCTTCAAGTTATTAAATTAATTTTAATTTTAGATAAGGAAAATTTTGAGAAATAGTGAATCCTGATATATGGCCGGTATATCAAAACACACAATTTTAAAATAAAAAAAATTAAATGACATGCAATAAGATTACTGCTGAATAAAATAATTAACAAAACAATTGAATTCAGTGGAGAAAAGAGAATGCAACGTGACTTTACTTGTGCTTCTTATCAAAATATCATTAGTATTAGTACATTAATCATTTTTCTAAAAACATAATTTATATCTTTCACTTTAAAACACCAATTTCTATCATAACTCTTAACTCATTCGACATCTTAAGATAAAATTATGAGAAGTATATTAAAATTTCTCAAAATTTTGTATGACTAAACCTATATACTTTGTTTTCTCAATTAAAATATAAAGAAAATATCTCATTTATAACACAACTATATTATAAAAATTAAATACCATATCATATATATTATTCTTTTTCGCAAAGTTCTGTTCAACAAAACTCAGTTACTTCAATGTTACTACAATTGGAAATATATAATCTAACCGACCTCGACTTTACAGTGTCAGAAACACTTGGTGAACGGTTATCCAGATGCTGTTGTCACTTTATTTCACTCGTAAAATTCTTTTTATTCATTTACTTATTTTTCCATGTTGATACTTCACTATTTCTCAGTATTACCGTGCAGACTTTCCGGCGAAGAAGATTTTTTTGGCAGTGTTGGTCCTTCCATCATTGAATCACTGGGTTGGGGAATTCACGCTTCTTATTTTCTTTTGTTTCTTTTTTCGTCATTCGAAAGTTGGTTCTTTCATGGCAAACTTGCTGGTCTCTTCAGCAACGGTAGAAATAACGTTCGGCGGTATAAACATTGCATTCTTCTCGGGGTTTAAGAGCGATGTTCTTCCAGGGAATAATAGTGCGTTTTTTTTTTTTTTCGTACCATTTTTTATTCCGGCAATCCGACGTCTTCATATACAGGCATACGGCGTAGTCGACGTTCCATAATATTCTCCATATCAGTTATTACGGTCGTCGGCGTTCGTTTTTATTTTAAAATTATTTTATAAAAAAATATTAGTTTTTACGTTAAGATTTGGAATCCACTCGCAGATAAAAATCCTGCCGGCTATAATTCTGTCATGATTTTTAAGACAGAATCAGATTAAAGTTAGAGAAGTGAAACAAGACCTTTATTCATTCATTTTGTACATCTGTTCTGATACCGAGAGAGGAGAAAAAGCACGCCATGGTGGGGTTTCAAGTGGATAACACTTGAAAAACAAATGGTAAGTATCGCTGCTTTGAAGAAGGGGCTTGCAAGTTAATGCTGACATATGTTGACTATTAAATCTAACGATCTGGAATTAGACATGTTTATTGGCTAGGCCATATGTTCGGAAGAAGTAAATGGGTGATTAGTTTGATACTTGACGATGGGGACTGAGACAGATGAGTTAAGTGCTAGATAGGGAATTTAATTTTTAATCTAATTTAAATATCCTTACATTTGCCCCCTAATTTTAAAAGGGAGTCATGGCGTGGTTTTTTCTCTCTTTACAAACTTAATCAATTTTCAACAAACACAAAACAATACATAGTTATTTAGAAAGACATATCAAACACAGTAGAAATTTTTAAGCAATAGTAAATTCTAAAATCAAAAAGCAATACAATAAACGAGAAACTATAACAACAAACACAGCAATGACAATTAATTGATAAAAAAGGAATTTCCATACATATAATTGAAGATTAGCTTGTTTAAATCTATTCGAAATCTAGAATAAGAGCTCGCGTTTCCTCCTATTCCTTCATAATAATAGATTCGTATTATAGCTGGTAGATATTTTAAAAAACTTATGTTGGAGAATAATATATCAAACAATAAGATAGTAAATATAAAAATACATGAAATCATACAAACGTTAAAACAATAATTTTGTATAAAAATCTACTCTGGCGCCATTGATACACTAAATTTTGCTTATATGAATACATTTTTAAAAAGATAAAAAAAAACATAGACACTAATAAAATGAAATAATTAATAATATGAAAACGGTGTATAACACACAACTTATATGCACTATTCAACAAAATAAACAATATTTTATTTCACATGCGTTATAAAATATAAAAATTATTAGAATTTAGGAATAAAAGAATACAAGAATATAAGAGCCCTTTTTTATTATTTTTGAGTCGGAAAAGTGGACTCACTTCAACATATAATAACTTTTAGTATGTATGAAAATTTTCTCAATATTCGATAATTTAACAATATCGCATAAAATATTTTGAATCTTTCAGTAACCTTCTAAAAATTCGTTTCATAGACAAAAATTCTTCATTTTCTCTTACATCACACATTCACTAATAAAACTGTATCACTTCACTTAATTTTGAACACATCTCTCTCAGAAATCTGCGTCATCAACTCACAGATGTTGAGGGATGCTGATAAGAAACAATGAGAGGTGTACATATCAAACTAAACAAGTTTGTCCTCTTAATGTTTCGAGACATATACAAAATTATAATGATTGTATTCTCCCTTATCCACTGCATTAATATCCAAAAATAAGCTTCAAGTTATTAAATTAATTTTAATTTTAGATAAGGAAAATTTTGAGAAATAGTGAATCCTGATATATGGCCGGTATATCAAAACACACAATTTTAAAATAAAAAAATTAAATGACTTGCAATAAGATTACTGCTGAATAAAATAATTAACAAAACAATTGAATTCAGTGGAGAAAAGAGAATGCAACGTGACTTTACTTGTGCTTCTTATCAAAATATCTTTAGTATTAGTACATTAATCATTTTTCTAAAAACATAATTTATATCTTTCACTTTAAAGCACCAATTTCTATCATAACTCTTAACTCATTCGACATCTTAAGATAAAATTATGAGAAGTATATTAAAATTTCTCAAAATTTTGTATGGCTAAACCTATATACTTTGTTTTCTCAATTAAAAAATAAAGAAAATATCTCATTTATAACACAACTATCTTATAAAAATTAAATACCATATCATATATATTATTCTTTTTCGCAAAGTTCTGTTCAACAAAACTCAGTTACTTCAATGTTACTACAATTGGAAATATATAATCTAACCGACCTCGACTTTACAGTGTCAGAAACACTTGGTGAACGATTATCCAGATGCTGTTGTCACTTTATTTCACTCGTAAAATTCTTTTTATTCATTTACTTATTTTTCCATGTTGATACTTCACTATTTCTCATTATTACCGTGCAGACTTTCCGGCGAAGAAGATTTTTTTTTAGCAGTGTTGGTCCTTCCATCATTGAATCACTGGGTTGGGGAATTCACGCTTCTCATTTTCTTTTGTTTCTTTTTTCGTCATTCGAAAGTTGGTTCTTTCATGGCAAACTTGCTGGTCTCTTCAGCAACGGTAGAAATAACGTTCGGCGGTATAAACACTGCATTCTTCTCGGGGTTTAAGAGCGATGTTCTTCCAGGGAATAATAGTGCGTTTTTTTTTTCGTACCATTTTTTATTCCGGTAATCCGACGTCTTCATATACAGGCATACGGCGTAGTCGACGTTCCATAATATTCTCCATATCAGTTATTACGGTCGTCGGCGTTCGTTTTTATTTTAAAATTATTTTATAAAAAATATTAGTTTTTACGTTAAGATTTGGAATCCTCTCGCAGATAAAAATCCTGCCGGCTTTAATTCTGTCATGATTTTTAAGACAGAATCAGATTAAAGTTAGAGAAGTGAAAACACGACCTTTATTCATTCATTTGTACATCTGCTCTGATACCGAGAGAGGAGGGAAAAGCACGCCATGGTGGGGGTTTCAAGTGGATAACACTTGAAAAACATATGGTAAGTATCGCTGCTTTGAAGAAGGTGCTTGCAAGTTAATGCTGACATATGTTGACTATTAAATCTAACGATCTGGAATTAGACATGTTTATTGGCTAGGCCATATGTTCGGAAGAAGTAAATGGGTGATTAGTTTGATACTTGACGATGGGGACTGAGACAGATGAGTTAAGTGCTAGATAGAGAATTTAATAATCTAATTTAATTATACATTTTAATACTAATTTAATTAAATAAACAACAACTAATATATATATATATATATATATATATATATATATATATATACTGTTTGTTAATAACATTATGATTAAATAAACAACAACTAAATAAATATTCCGTATTTTTTCCTTATATTAATTTTTATTATAGCTATTAAGAATCCATAATTAAATATTTCATACTCTTTTCCTACTATTGAATTTTAATGGATCATAAAAGAAAAATAATTTAAGAAACCCCTGTGCATCGATTTAAGAAATAGTAATATGGTATGGAAAGAAAATGTGTTGTTAATGTTTTTTCCTTTGGACTTAAATATTAGAATTACATGCTATTCAAATAGCACGGTGTTACTCAGCCACTTGCGTGTAGCCTCTTTTTGAATATTCTCTTGACTTCTCCTTTAAAAAAATCGGAACTTGCTGAAATCGTTTTGAAAACAATTAAAAAGAAATATTCTGACAGTGCAACTGGTAAGGTTCCTTAACTTATGTTTTATTTCCCAGGAAAATGAAGTACCTTCTTAATTTCGGAAAATTATTGTTGTTTTGAAATGACTGCGGAAAAAGTCATAAATAGTTGGGGGATGAATGTGATTTTAGAAACTAGTTTTACTGTTTCTTTTAATTAATCACGAGTCGTTCACAGTTGTAAAATCTTTAATCAACAAGAAAAATGGGAGGAAAGCGAAAAACATTTATCTGCCCATTTTCCAAGGCCATTTGTACTGAGTAAGATGTTCTGAAGTATTTTCGTGTAGAAAATTGCGTTCTAGGAAATTTCAGCAAAAACTGTTGTTCAGTAATGTATATTTTATTTAAAAAATTAAGATTGTCCTTTGTAAGAAAAATAATGCAGTTATTTAATTGACTTTTTTCAATGTAACTATCATTGTTTTCTCTAACAGAAAATAAAACTAATTACAGTAATAAACTTTGATTTATTTTTGTTAAATACGCTCGTTAAAATCCAAAACATATTTTACCCTGAAGTTCAATAAATTTCATTAGTTTTGTAAATTTATTTTGTATCACACAATCGTTGAGAGATTTAAAATACTTATAATGTTTTTCTTCATACACAGTACCATTAATTCTTTTTAGTAAAATAAATCATTAAATTTTTCTTAATCTGTAACATTTTATACATACATTTAATAAATTGTAACTATTAATCAACGACTAAATTTTATAAAATTTAATATACAGCCCATTTAGAGAATTTCCAAGAAATAAAAATGCATGATGAATAGTTAAAATAATCCATCCGTGAACGTAAAAAATTCACTAATATTTAAAATTAATAGTTAAGTTTATTTTTATACTTAATCATAATTAATTGGTATTCATAAGCATTACTTAATAAGAGAGAAAATTATTTCTTTTAAAAACTACTTGTAACAGAGGAAAATACACGTTTTTACAATCTATATATTTAAGAGAAGTGACTCAATATACACTCAACATGAGTTCTTCGTAATTGTTAGGTCCACAAAGATGGAATTTGATGAGCACGTTTCTTTTGTTGATTTGGAATACACTAAGTGCCGTTTTTTTCGGAAATCGACTCTAAGGCGGATTGCAGAGTTAAAAGGACGTTATACACAGTTCTCCCCGTATTTGAATTTCCAGGGTTAAAGATTTGAAATTCAGCAAAGTTAACGGCTCAAGTTGGAATTTGGGAGGGGGTGTTTTATATATATATATAGGAAGGTATTATACATGAAAATCTTCCCAATTGAGAACAATTCGATTTACATTCATGTAATTCAGGAAGCATATCGATTTTGTTGAGTAGGTCCTCTAATGAAAGGTTTTGCAAAAATCGACTGTGCGGGGGATATGGGGAGTAAAAAATAGCTGTACCTCATTTTTAGGAATTTGGTCTCATTCAACTTAAATCAGAAGGCGAGGGCTATAACAAGGTTTTTCAATACAACCGAATGCTTATTTCTTGGAAGATCTCAGAGGCCACGGTAATTTAATGGTCATGTTATCGGATCGTGGGTGGCTTGTCACGAGTTCGAGCCCAGTACCACTAAAGACCCAGCGTGTAAAGGAAGGAAGCACGTTAAAGAACCACACACAAAATACAACATCTCTAAACATATATTAATATAAAGACATATAAAACCTACAATTAAACAGAAGTTGGAAAGCAAATAATTAAATATGCTGAATTAAAACTCATTGAATCTTAAAATCCTTGAATTAAAAAAAATCTGAAGTTTGGTGTCACTTATGGTTAGAAATATAGGCATAGCAACCTTCATTCATTGATTACTTTTACAATAAAAGAAATACGTTTAAAACTATTTAATAGTTATAGATTAGTTCAATAATAGTCTGAATATATATATATTAAGCCAGTGACAGCTTGGGAAACCATAA
Source organism: Trichonephila clavipes (assembly GCA_019973935.1). Taxonomy (NCBI): domain Eukaryota; kingdom Metazoa; phylum Arthropoda; class Arachnida; order Araneae; family Nephilidae; genus Trichonephila; species Trichonephila clavipes. Next base: position 696,150 of record BMAU01021144.1, read on the forward strand.
CAGTTTTTTCCACTCTAGCTATATTTCTCTTTTTTGGTTTGTAATGGTTCCATGTTCTTAGTTCTTTCGGTTTGTTCTTAAGATGTTTTAGGATTTATTAGTCTTCTTTTTAATTTATTTACTGCTATATCTTTTTTCCATTAATAAGGCTGCTTTTATGCCTATTTATGTATAAACATTACTACTTCTATATGACTTATAAAGATGTTTTTGACGTTGTATTTACAAGCTTTATGCTTATAAGAAACATTTTAATAAGTTTTGTTACAATATTTAATTATTTTATTTTATTTTATTTTTACTTTTTTCTTATTATTTTAATTTTTTACTTTGTATTTAATTATTACATCTGTGTTTTTTGCTGCTATTTTTTTCGTAGGTTTTTTGTATCTCCTATGCTATTATGTCAAAACTTTCCGCTGAAAGGGAAGGTTGAGATCTCGCAAAACACTGTTTAACCCTGCTTCACTGTCCTAAGCCAGTGACAGCTCTATAATAGTTTTTTCCACTCTAGCTATACTTATCTTTTTTGGTTTGTAATGGTTCCATGTCCTTGGTTCTTTCGGTTTGTTCTTAAGATGTTTTAGGATTTATTTGTCTTCTTTTTAATTTATTCACTGCTATATATATATATATATATATATATATATATATATATATCATGATTTTGAAGACAGAATTAGATTAAAAGTTAGAAAAAGGGACGATCTTTATTCAAACATTTCTACATCTGTTCTGACGCTGAGAGCAGGGAGGAAAATATTACACCATGGTGGTGGTTTCAAGTGGATAACACTTGAAAAACATGTGCAAGTATCGCGGATTTGAAGAGGGTATTTAAAAGTTAATGCTGACATATGTTGACTATTAAATCTAATAATCTGGAATTAGACATATTTATTGGCGAGGTCATATGTTCGGAAGAAATAAACAGGTGATTAGTTTGATACTTGAAGATGTGAACGGAGAAAGATGAATCAAGTGCCAGATGGGGAATTTAATTTTTAATCTAGTTTAATTATCCTTGCATTTGCCCCCAATTTTAAAAGGGAGTCATGACATGGTTTTTTCTCTCTTTACAAACTTAATCTATTTTCAACCAATAAAAAACAATACATAACATTATTTAGAAAGATATATTACGCACAGTAGAAATATTTAAGCAATAGATATATTGAAATCAGAATGTAATACAATAAACGAAACTATAACAACAAACACAGTAATGACACTTCGAAAAATATTAATTGATAAAAATGAATTTCCATACATATAATTGAAGATTAGCTTGTTCAAATCTATTCGACATCTACAACAAGAGCTCGCGTTTCCTCCTATTCCTTGATAATAATACATTCGTATTATAGCTAGTAGATATTTTTTCAAAAAAAAATTTATATGTTGGAAAATAATATCATATCAAACAATAAGATAGTAAATATAAAAAATACATGATATCAAACAAATGTTAAATAATAATTTTGTAATAAAATCTACTCTGGCGCCATCGTAGTAATACCTTATATTGTAACAGACATTTTGCATATATAAAATTCATTTTTTAAAAAGATAAAAAATATAGACACTAATAAAATGAAATTATTAATAATATTAAAACCGGGGGATAACAAACAACTTATATGCACTATTCAACACAATAAACAATATTTTACTTTATATGCGTTATAAAATATAAAAACATAAAAATTATAAGAATATAGGAATATAAGAATATAAGAGCACTTTTTTATTAATTTTGATTCGGAAAAGTGGACTCACTTTAATAATTATTTTTAGTATTTATGAAAAGTTTTTCAATATTCATTGTAACTTAACAATATCGCATATAATATTTTGAATCTTTCCGTAACCTTCTAAAATTTCGTTTCATAGACAAAAGTTCTATTAGTTTCCCCTACATCACACATTCACTAATATAAACTGTATCACATTACTTAATTTTGAACACGTCTCTGAGAAATCTGCGTGATCAAATCACACATGTTCAGGGATGCTGATAAGAAACAATAAGAGGTACACATATCAAACAAAACACGTTTGTCTTCTTATTGTTTCGAGGAATATACAAAGTTATAATGATAGTATTCTACCTTATCCACAGTATAATATCTAAAAATAAGCTTCAAGTTATTTTTTTAATTTTAATTTTAGATAAAGAAACTTTTAAGAAATAATGAATCCTGATATATGGCCGGTATATCAAAACACAATTTCAAAATAAAAAAAAAATAAATGACATGCAATAAGATTACTGCTGAATAAAATATTTAATATATCAATTAAATTAAGTGGAGAAGAAAGAATACAACTTGATTTTACTTTTGTTTCTTATAAAAATCAATATCATTAGTATATTAGTACAGTGCTTCTCAAACTTTCAATACTGGCGCCCCCCTTTTCAATCACAATTTTTATCGCGCCCCCCTTTATACATAATAATTTACTGAATGCAATAATAATGCACTTTTACGATAAAGCTACAATATTTATTATAAACCGTACAAATTCATGACATAAGTATTAAATTTTGTATATGTTACTTTTAAGCAAAAAAAAGTTAAGTAATAGGATAATTACTAAGTTATTTTTCCTTTCTCTGATTTTTAAATTGGAACATATTACAAAATGCGGTGGTTGCTTAGAAGACAAAATATAGATATATCAGCTAAATATAGAAAATGAACTCAGAGGGTCAATTTCTTATCTTAAAACTCCTTTCAAAAACTTTGCTCTGTAAGACAAGCCCATGGAAGTAGCTAATAATTATTAAACTTGTTCTTAATTTAGTATTAATTAACTAGTCATAAAATACTCTGTGCACCACTCATACATTAAAAGCAGTGTTTCTCAAACTTTCAATACTGCGACCCAATTTTCAATCATAATTTTTTGTCTCGCCCCCTGTACAACAATAATGTATTTACTGCAATAAAAATGCACTTTGAGAGATAGACGCTAAAGTTACAATACGATCTTAATTAAAAACCGTACAAATTAATACGATAAGTATATTAAATTTTGTGTATATGTAACTTTTAAGTAATACATATTTTAAGAAAATTACTTAAAATATATATTACTTACAATTATGTTATTTTTCTTTCTCTAATTTTTAAATTGGAACAGATCGCAAAATGATGTATTTAATTAAAGATTTATTTCCTTCAGCATTCATTTCTCAAAGTACAAATGTCATTAGAATAATAGTCTAGTCAATGTCGCTCTCTATGGCATTATCCATCACATCTGGCATTATAAGGGTACGTTTGCGTGAGTCTGGGCAACCTATCGGACGTCTGCGCAAAACATGTAAAAATGCTTTTCCTCGTACAATTCCAGTCAGTTTTGGTCGACTCGATACTCCTATAGCTACCGAATCTAGCTTGAATGTACATTTTTTTAAATTTCCACGTTAATTTTAATTCACGGTAATTAAGTATTTACGGCAGTAGATAAAACAATATCATACATACATTTTTAAGTCTAAGCAAACATTCGACCATAATAAAGAATCAACAAGTACACAGACGAACGAGCATGGTTCCGAAAATTAAATCAAGGCGATCTTCTCAAAAATACTTAAATTTTGGATTTACCACTACTGAAGTAAATGATGGAAAAAAAGCCACAGCTCGATATGTGTTAAAACTTACAAATCTGTAGAACATGTGAAAGTTGTTTTTAAAACATGTAAAATCATTTAGCTATGTTGGCAAAGAATTTTAAAAATATTTTCTGGATGAGGACAGCTTGGTAGCAAGTTACGAGTGGATTAGGGATCTATTTCAAGATACTCCAGAAGGGCTCTCAACTTCCGAAGAAGAAATCTTCATAGATTTCACATCCAGTGAAAAATTAAAAGGCAATTTTGTGATAAATCGCTCTTTGAATTTGGGGTAGAGGTGGATGAGGAATTATCTGTACTGAAAACAAAAGCACTTCGTATACTATTACCATTTTCAACATCCTACCTTTTTCAAACCGGATTTTCTGCAGTGGAACCTTGAAGACAAAATATAGATCTCAGCTAAATATAGAAAAATAACTCTTTAAGTGTCAATTTCTGATATTAAACCTTCCTTTGAAAAACTTTCCTCTACAAGACAAATCCGTGGAAATCCCTAATAATTATTAAACTTGTTCTTAATTTAATAATAAGATTGATTGATTAAATATTAACGTCGCACTGTTCAGCTGAACGAGGGCTTTTGACAACGGACCACGTAATTTTGAACCATTGTCAAGTGACGTGGATGACACCTGAGCTGGCACCCCTCTCTCCTAACTACCACACCACACCAACGGGAAAACGTTTCAACTCTCAACAGATTTAACGTGCATCGCTGTCCTACACGGCGGGTCTTTAGTGGTACTGGGCTCGAACTCGTGACAAGGCAAGCCACGATCCGATACCTATACCACTCGGCTATCGCGGCCAAATTCAGTAATAAGAAATAACTTATAAAATACCTTCTTCAGTACTGATACATCAAACGTATACTGGCTGAAACACCGACTCTTCGCACGAGTTCATTTTTTTAAAAAAATAAAACATTATTCTTGATATAATAGCTGAACTGTAAGGAGAGTAAAACTGTGTGCACGACATTGTATACAAAAATGTAAAATGATTTTTTTTTAGATAAATGCTATAATTGTAAATAACTGTTTAAAAGAACTGTAATTTTAAACCTCACACAATTAGCATTTAGAATTAATGTTAAATTATGAAAAAGAATATAAAATTCCGATGAAGAATAATTGTGTTATTTTTTAACATTTAAAGCGAGAAGACATCAAAATGTTTTAACCCGGGAGCAGGCGCGTACTCGATACTAACATTAATGGTAGTGCGGGGAGACTCAGTCATCCCAATCATTTGTTTAGAATTATTTTTACTGTACACGATACAAATTGGAATTCTAGTGAATATTTTAATTTATAGAAAATATATACTTACCTTCTTTCAAGGACTATTCAATTCTTTGATGATTTGATAAAAAATCCAATAAAACTGAACTAAAATGATTTAAAAGTACAAGACCATAATAAAGGACGCAAATCAGACACTTTTCAATTATCCTACAGAAATGTTAAACCAATCAATTCTTTTCCAAATATCGCAAAACTCAATTATTTACAATTTCCTCAAGTGAAAAGCAAACGCATAAAAGATGGGAGGGAACTAATATTGATAATAACCATACCATAAGATTGAAGGTCAATCAAATGATTAGCAAACGTACTATGCAGCCTGGCTGAAAAGTGAATCATGACTTCCTTTTCTTTTTCTACAACTAATGTACAGTATTTCAATAATAATTACAGTGGTGAATTGTTTATCTTAGAATTTTTCTCATGGTCTGGGTTTCGTTTTTTTAACGAGTAATATTTTATGTTAAAACGTAATAAAAAAATTTCTCATTGAGGAAATTCAGCAAATAAAACAAAATGTTTTTTTTTTCTTTAATTTGGTTTTGGGATCAAAGATAGCTATTTGATGACGGAAAAAAGCCAGATAATAAACATAAATTATGTTAGTGTTGTTGTGTGTATTTTTTTTTTATTATGGAAGAAAGCATTTTGTTTTACTTCTCTTTCCGTTTATTTTTTTTTGAAAAATCTTTAAATTTTCGATACGCTCGCACCCCCCTTGTAGGGTCATCGCGCCCCCCAGGGGGGCGCGCCCCACACTTTGAGAAACACTGTATTAGTAGATTAATCATTTTTTAAAAAACTTAATGTATATTTTTCAACTTTAAAACACCAATTTCTATCATAACTGTTAACTCAATCGACATATTAGTGTAAAATTATGAAAAGTATATTAAAATTTCTCAAAGTTTTGTATAACAAAACCTATATAATTTATTTTTTAATTAAAATATAAAGAAAATATCTCATTTAACACAATTAAATTATAAATATTAAATATCATATATCATATTTTATTCTTTTTCACCGAAAAGTCTTGTTAAGCAGAACTCTGTTACTTTTTAATTACGTAAGGTGATTCTTTTAAATATTATCTTCTCATTATTATGGGTATTTTGTAGAATGTAATACAACTGAAAATTTTCAGATGGATGAAATTTTTAAACGAACTGAATGAACCAATTCAGTGTCAGTTTTATTAAGGGTTTTGTGTCTATCAATTTCAAATAATACATTAGAACATTTTCTTAAAATGGTATAAGGGCCTGAATAAGGGGGACTTAATTTCCTTGTATTGAGGTATTGAAATTCCTCATGCATTACCAAGTCACCAACCTTTTGAAATCAGCTTCCTGAATTGTTTTTATCATATTTAATCTTATTTGTTTTATAATATTGTTCGGTTCTTTCTTTGGCTAATTTTCTTACTTCTTCTAAGGGAGGATATATCCCATTATCTTTTAGTGAAAGTTCGAAAGGTAAATTACCGTGCATTAAGTAAGTTGGATGGAAACCTGTTATTGTATGTAGAGTTTGATTATTCTGATGGGTTACTTTTCCTAGAATTTTTGTCCACGGGACTTTATTTGAACTATTACTAATTTTACACTTTAAGTGGGTAATGATGGTTTGATTTACACGTTCAACCTTTCCATTGGTTTATGGTCTGTGAGAAGTAGTTAACAATTGAGTGACAGCATTATGTTTTAAAAATGCTTAAATTTTGAGGAGGTGAACGCAGTAGTTCTATCACTTAAAATTTTTTCCAGTACATGATTCTGAAAGATTTGTCTTAAACTATTTAAAATCCAAATGTACCTAGTTGCATGATCAATAATAATGTGCAAATATTTTTTAACAGAGTTGTAATAATTTAAACCAACTACTCTATCTATCGATAATAGTTCAAAGGGTTTTTCACAAAGGGGAAGTGATTGCATCAGTCCGTATTTTTTTCTGATGTGACTTCTTATTTATTTGACAAGTTTTAGTGTTTCACATAATTTCGTATATGAGTAATAATGTTTATCCAATAATATTGTGGTGATTCTTATTTCAACATGGTAGCTACACCAGAATGGCCAAATTTTTTATGAGTTGTTCCCATTAATTTCACTCTTAGAGCTTTGGATACAATTATTTTAGCTAAGCCTTGTCTTTTAACTACAAAAGCAACATCTCTCTTAAAACAATTAGGAGCTGATGTATTTTCTATATTTTGAAAATGACTTATTTCATTGATATCTAATAAAGGTTCTGGGGTTGTATTAATTATATGATATGCAATATGATTTCTTGTTAACATATCAGCTTCTATATTAGTGCTACTTTTTTTATATTTTACATCAAAATCATACATAGAATCTTTTAAAGACCATCTAAGAAGTTTACCCGTGAGAGGTTTGAAGTTTTTAAGCCAAACTAATGCATTATGATCTGTATGAACTGTGAAATGAGATCTATGAAGATAGCAAACGAATTTATCTAAACTATCAATTAAAGCTAAGCATTCTAATTCAGTTATTGTATAAATAATTTCATAATTTCTAAGTCGTCTCGAGTGGAATGCAATCGGATGTTGATTTCCATTGGGGTTTCGTTGTTTGAGGATACATGAGATCGCAATTTTTGATGCATCTACATAAGGATTACAGAGATAATTTGGATTGAATATAGCTAAAATGGGCTTTGAATTTAAGCTGTCTTTAAGGTTTTGAAAATATTGTTGACATTCTGAGGTCCAATTCCAATTTTGATTCTTTTTAAGAAGATTATTTAAGAGCATTCTTAATTTTGCATAATAAGGAATGAATTTATAATAGACATTAATACTACCAAGAATACTTTGTAAATCCTTTACATTTCTAGGGGGTAAAAGTTTTTTATTTATTTCGACATTTGCATTATTTGGAGTGTGTGACCCTTGTTTTATTTCATATCCTAAGAAATCAATTGTATCTTTGCGAAATTTACACTTTGAGAATTTTAATTTAATATTTTCTATTCCACAAATTTTAATGTGGCCGCGGTAGCCGAGTGGTATAGGTATAGGACCGTGGCTTGCCTTGTCACGAGTTCGAGCCCAGTGCCACTAAAGACCCGCCGTTTAGGGCAGCGATGCACGTTAAATCTGTCGAGAGCTGAAACGTCCTCCCGTTGGTGTGGTGTGGTAGTTAGGAGAGGGGTTGCCAGCTCAGGTGTCATCCACGTCACTTGAGCATGGTTCAAAATAACGTGGTCCGTCGCCAAAAGCCCTCGTGTAGCTAAACAGTGCAACGTTAATAATAAATCATCATCCACAAATATTAAAAATTTCCTTTAAATGTTTTGCATGTTCTTCAATTGATTCCGAAAATACTATTATATCGTCAAAATAATTTAATGCAAATTTTATTTGGTATTTATTTAAAATCTGTCTAATAGCTCTTTGAAATATAGCTGGGGAATTTTTATATCCAAAAGGCAAACGATTAAATTGAAAAAGACCGTAATTTGATGTAAATGCAAGTTTTTCAGATTCATTATCATTTAATTTAATGTGCCAATAAACAATATATAGGTCGATGTTTGAGAAAAATTTTGCATGTGTTAATTTGTCTAAAACTGCATCTATTCAGGGAATGGGTTCTGCATCTAATGGTGTGATAGCTTTTAGGTTTCTTTAATCGATACATAATCGTGTATAAGCATTATCCTCTTTTTTAAAAGCCATTGTTATAGGGGCAGCGTAAGAACTATAAGATGGTTTAATTATTCCTGCTTTCAATAATGCATCTAATTCTTTTTTTTATTTTCGTATCATCTTTAAAAGGTGTCATATATGGTCGATTTGCAATGGGTAATTCTGAGGTAAGTATTATTTTAGGAGAATCACATTTTTACTCGCCCACATTAAACTTATTTTTAGCAAAGACAAATTTATATTTATCAACAATAACAAATAATATCATAATCACTATTAGGAATTATTTCTATATTAAACACATTATCAGTTCTCTTAGAGATAATTTTATTATAACTAAATATAAGAGTGTCATTTTCTTTAATATTTTCATATTTTTTTATAGTTTTTTTCCCTTTTTGACAAATTTTATAATCACTAAAATTAATATTTGATTAAAAAATACTCATAGATTTTTTTAGAAATTGTTAAATATTTCAGTTCTACATTTACTATGAGGAATTTAATATCTTCAATAATTTCTATTTTTTTCAATTGTAAAGTATTTGCCTCACTCACCTTAACTTCTCCATTGATGGTAGCAATTTTTATTTTGATATACTTTGCATTGTGGTGTCCCTTGTATTGTGATATTATATTTTTTCGAATAATATTGACACTTGATCCTGTATCGAATAGGACTTCAACTTGTTTGAAATTATTATTCCCTGGATAATCATAAGTTCTCCTGTTCGATGAGGTAGGACTAATGTATAATTCTCTCGTGGGTGTTGATAAGAAGGTGATCGTAATTGAGGAGAGTATATATTGTATCTTGAACTGGTTATGGTATCCAGGTGTTGCGATTGATCATTACCCCAATTCCATCCTCCATACTGTTGTCTATGGGCAAATTGATTCCTATGTTGAGGTATTCTTGTCACTGGATACTTCGGATATATAATTTCCTTCCGATTTGATTTTGATTTTTCTTGGATATCTAAAAGTTTCATTTTTTTCCTTTAGTTCTATGTTGTTGCAGCATCGTAACTGTAATTCTTTGGATCTATTTTCATTTATTCCTTTTATTATGTAAATTTTTCAGCGTTTTCTTCCATGCTTATTCAGGATGCGATTTCTTTTATTCTGTAGAAATATTCTATGTGGGTGTCTTTTGATGGTTTCTTGTTTTAGATAATTGAAGATGAATCGCCGCTGGATTGACTTTTGTTCCAAATTCACGTATTAAATTATTTTCAGTTCGTAAAAACTTTTAGGGATCGATTGTGATTTGATGTAAGTCTTCACAGCTCCATCTATTAACTTGATTATAAATAGTATTTTCTGTTTCTCTGGTATATCAAAGGAATCACAAGTACTTTCAAAATTTATACTGAATGTTTGGATGGGTATTTCCAAGTAATATTTTTGGAAAAAAGTCTGTAGATCTTCAAATCGAATATTATTTTTAATAATGGTTATAGGTTGCTTTAACTTTTCTTCATCAGCATCTAAATTCTCTTCTTGCTTAATTTTATTTTCGTTCTTTGCTTCCATTTTTGAGAGATGAATTTATGAAATTTTGTTAGGAGAAGACGATGATTCCAATTCTTCGGCGGTAAGAGCGATGCTCTTTCGGGGATTACTTGCGCGTTTCTATTTCTTCCGTACAAATTTTAATTCCGGCAACCCGACGTCTTCAGTATAGGGGCATACGGTGCATTCGGAAGTTCCATAAAATTTTCATTGCATTTATTACCACAGTTGGCATTCGTTTTTAAATTAAAATTATTCTATAAAAAGATAAGTTTTTACGTTAAGATTTGAAATCCATTCGCAGATAAAAAATCCTGCCGGCTGTCATGATTTTGAAGACAAATCGGATTAAAAGTTAGAAAAAGGGACGATCTTTATTCAATCATTCCTACATCTGTTTTGACACTGAGAGCAGGGAGGAAAAAAGCACGCAATGGTGGTGGTTTAGAGTGAATAACACTAGAAAAACATGTGGTAAGTATCGCGGATTTCAAGAGGGTATTTGAAAGAAAATGCTGATATATGTTGAATATTAAATCTAACGATCTGGAATTAGACATGTTTATTGGCTAGGCCATATGTTCGGAAGAAATAAATGGGTGATTAGTTTGATGCTTGAAGATGTGAACTGAGAAAGATGACTTAGTGCTAGATAGGGAATTTAATTTTTAATCTAGTTTAATTATCCTTACACACACACACACACATATATATATATATATATGCGGATCTGTTTTCACTCCCTTGTATTTGGCGGCAAACACATTACTAGTTGATGCACTCCCGCCCTACGTCTATACTGCGAATAATAGTAGGTTATATTTTTGTTCATTTGTTATTAGTTTAATGATTTTTTAATATTTAAATACCTCATATGTAATTATTTCTATTCCTCTTGGTACATAGTATAACGAACTACAGTTAAAGGTTGTTCTGCCCCAAAACATGTTTAAACCTGCAATCCTGGTTCCTAAGGCCAGGAGTTTGTTAATAAACTACTATGCCTTCTTCTTATTTATAGTTATCTTAGGTTTATAACTATCTGTTTATTTTTATATTTTCGTTTATATATTTGTGTGTATATAATCCATCAAAGTCCTGTTAAATTTAGAACTGTGACAAATGTTTTTAAAATATATATTACTACTGCAGGCAAATTATTCCATAATATTATACAAAACCTTATGAATCAGCAATGTAATAAAGCTATAATTAAAAATAGTAAAGAGATTATAGATTTTTTTAATAATAAAAATTTTTATTCAGTTCATAGTTATGACCTTGAAGATTTTTTCAATTCCATTTATATATATTATATTATTAAAGTAATTTTAGAAAACCACAGTATGTATTATCTAAACACTAATATTAACAAATTTAAAACTCTCATAGAGTTTGTCATAAAAGAAAATTACATTAATTTTAATGGTTCTTTATATAAACAAAAGAAAGGACTCCCGCAAGGGGGCCAAGATAGCAATAGTTTGTCTAATCTATATTTAAATTTTTATGAATATAATTATATTATTAATAATGACTACTATATTTTTAGATATATTGATGACTTGATTATTTTTGGTAAAAATGATAATTTAAATCCCATTATTAATTTTTATCCGGCTTACTTAAACGGGTTTTTTTAAAAATTAATAATAATCCTTTCAAAACTAATTACGTAGATGTAACACTGTATATTAAGGTTCTGAAATTACATAGTAATATTTATGATAAAAGAGATGCCTTTAATTTTAATATGATCAAAGTGCCTTATTGGAATTCAAATTTATCAATATCTATATATAGAAATATTATTTTTAACTATATTTCTCGTAATAATGAATTAGTTAGCGATAAAGCGAATATTTTTTATGTCTTAATAATTTTTTAATCACACTTTATTGAATATGGATATCCTGCTAACTTTCTTTGTTATTATATTTATAATGGTTTTTAATTATACAATTTGTATTACTAAAATTATTTACTCTCATTATGTTTTTGTAAGGATTTTTTTAAATAATTCTACAATTTCTAATTTATTCTACAATTATTAAATAGATGGCGCCCCATGCTTATTAAATTTTAATAATATTTATATATTTTTGCGTTTCATTTATATTTTACACTAATATTTATATATATTGTTTTATGATTTTTTAAAAGTATATATATATATATAAATTTCTTAATATCATATCGTAATTAATTTTACGCGGATCTGTTTTAACTCCCTTGTATTTGGCGGGAAACACATTACTAGTTGATGCACTCCCGACCTACGTCTACACTGCGAATAATAGTAGGTTATATATTTTTGTTCATATGTTATTAGTTTAATGATTTTTTAATATTTAAATTCCTCATATGTAATTCTTTCCTTTCGTCTTGGTACATAGTATGACAAACTACAGGTGAATGTTGGCCGGCACTAAAACATGTATAAACCAGCAATCCTGGTTCCTAAGGCCAGGAGTTTGTCATTATACTACTGTGCTTTCTTCTTGCTATTTATAGTTATCTTATGTTTATAACTATCTGTTTATTTTTATATTGTCGTTTATATATATTTATATATATATATATATATATATATATATATATATATATATATATATATACATATATACTATTTTATTGTTGGTTCCTTCAGATTGTAATGACTAAGATCTAAAAATCTAAACTGTTTCTTTTAAAAGTAACAAGAAAAGGGAACATCAACTATACTAAGTTAAACATTTAAACGCGCGTCAATGCAAAGTGGCTAGTTTTTCTTTTAGACAGTTCATCATTACTTTTGTCTCCGTCCCTCTTATCTGTCTCTCGGTCTGTTCGATCTCTGTCAGCTGGGGCTCTGGAGATCGGTGCTTGCTTCTGTTCTATGTGAAACGACCCGAGTCACGTGTCAGGGCGCATGCAATGGTACCCTCCGTGGGCCCTTCACACTCGAGCCTTCTGAATAGGAGTCATTGTCTGTGACGATCTGCATTGTTTTAAGCATTATAACCTGTAAAATAAAAATTATGAACAATGAAAAAACAGAAAGTAGAGGCGTTACCTTTTAGACCTTCACACAAGCGTCATTTTTCTCGAGTGGGTCGTCACTGCTGCTCACAGCTATTTAAAAAAAGAGCTGTAAAAAGAATGGAAAAAAAAGTGTTCAGTTCATCAAAAATCAGAGGAATTCCCTAGTACACGAAGGATCACTTTTGAGGATCAGTTCTGATTTTATCTTAATTCTCCTAAATCTTTTTTGTTGGGTTGCAACTTGTGTTATAATAATTGTTATGTGATTATGATTATAAAAATTATTATGACTTCGGCTCAAACTCTGAAGAAATTTTAGATTTTTCCTCTCAGTTATAATTTGTAGATAATTTTAGCAACTATATTTAGATTACAGTACTCGTACCTGTTTTATATTTTACATTAACACTTTTATTTTAAACAAGTATTAAATACAAGTAGAGAGAACATGAAAAGTATCTACGATGATGTGTAAAATATAAAGTGATTGAGCTGTATAAAATTATTTAATAATTAAAAATATAATAATTATTTTTAAAAAAAACTAATATCATAGTTATACACTAATTGCAATAAATTATTAATTGCAGAGTTTACACTTTAAAAATTTTAAAATGTAAGTGAATTGATTTTCATTTTTATATGTTAAATGGGATGATTCGTTATTAACTTGGAATATTAAAAATGATATGCAATATGTAATTAAATTGTCTTCAGAACAATAAATTAAAATTGTGTATTTGAAATGCACGCAAATTTACCATAAAAAATTAATTTAAAACATAATATATATATGGCAATTTATAATTAACTGAAGTATTTTTGGTTAAAAAATAAAACTTAAAAAAATAATAATTTATAATTACCTTCATCAGTTCTCTCAAAATTTATTTCCTCATTTAACATTTTAAAAGTAGTACAAGTATAAGAAAAAAAAATTATACTCTCCTTTTTCTTTCTGAAATGTTTTCCTTTATCAAAATAATTACAAATATTCTCTATCAAATTAATTTATTTTAGTGTTTAAATTAGTCTTTTTTTGCACATAAAAATTCATTATATGTTATACTTTATATCTTTGAATAAATCCTTCTCTCGTTTTTACCTTTCACATTTAAAAGAAACGTACGCTGGGTTTTTTAACGAAATTTGTTATGTAGTATGAAAAAAATGCTGTTTTTCTATTATGTCTTTTATTTAAAAGGTAGCTTATAAATTCTGCAATCTTTTGAAGAAAGATCATACGTTTTTAATTATATTGCCTAGATTTTAAAGGAAAAAATCTTATTGAGTATGGGACTAATTAATTAAGACTAAAAAATGAATTATAAAATAAATTATTTCTGACATAAATTTAACCATGAACCCAAAAAATATATCCAATGAAAATTAGTTTCTAATAATTAATGCACCTGAATTTTAGACACTCGTCGAAGTACAAATTTTGGCTCATAATATTTCAATATTTTACGCAGATTTATGCACATCATTTTATGAAAAACAATGATATATCACATTTGTTACAAAAGTACGCAAAAGGAAAACTAACTGTAAAAACTAAACATGATTTTCTAAATATGATCATATATGTATATATATATACCATGATCATATATGTATATATATATACATATATATATATATATGTACATATATATATATGTATATATATATATATATATATATATATCATTTTGGCAGTTAACCCTCTAGGTGGTTAGCTTCCTCCTGAAAAGTTATTAAGAAAGCGTTTACTCTTACTTTGCCATTCGCTTTAAAAATGCATCAGATTTCTTTCATTTCCCCCTTTTAAAACTTGGGACGTCGAACGGGGACAATTTTATGACTCAGTTCGATCCCTTTGTAAAGTAAGAACCAAGGGATCAATCGTTTACAGCTAGCTGTTAAGTTCCCTTGGGCATTCTTGTTTGAAAGTTGTACTGCAAATGGGTCGTTTCCCCTATATGTTTAGTCACAGTGTAAAATTAAAACAAAATGAAGGGTGGAAAAAAGGAAATAAATAGTGTGTTAGAAGATGAAAAATAATTATATTTTCTTCAAACAAAATTTCTTTTTCTGTCAATTTTTAAAAATTATATATATATATATATATATTGGTATTGCGATTTGAACCAGAAAAAAGCATCCTGTATTCATTTTTGAGCATGAGAGTAAGAAAACGCGATTACTTTCCTGTTTTTAAAAAAGTAATGAGGTCAAAAGTGCGAAGGTCCTATCTCTTTTTTTAAACAATAAGACATTAAATGGTGCATACGGTGATATACATACGATGATTATATTTATGAAATAAAACCGATCTTTCTCTATTCAACTATGTTTTTAATTTAAAATAACATAAAAGAGGATTTAAATACTTTTAATTTATTTTAAATAAAATCATATAAATGATATTTTTATGTTAACTGAATATTTTTCGGAAAAAACCTAAATTTTCATTCCTAGTATTCTTTTCGAACTTCTGGAAAAAATAAAAATTTCTTTACTACATCGGCCTTTGTGATGGACATAACTCACATTAAGTCAATAATTTTTAATTTAAATGTGGGATATACTTCTTCAAATGCACTTGACAGTACTTCTAACCATATTCTATTCAAGTTAAATTTCTTATTTTTCTGTTCCTTTATTACAAGGGAAAATGTCACACATCGATAACTACATTTTCACACAATTCAGTCATTACAAATTCTATTGTGAGAAAAGTTCTCCCTAATTAATTTTGTCTTTCAAAACAGTACACTTAAAACAATTTTGTTCAGACAAATTAACCGACAGTTCCACAATGTATCCATACCAAATTTTAAAAAGAATTTTAACATTTTGAAATGTATCCTTATTGAATTTTTTGAGTATACACAAATATTTCCTGCTGTATGGAAGACATAGTATGAGAGATGTCGTGTATGGTTTTGAAAGAATGTTTTTGTACGTGTAGACTATTTTTTACAATTTAAATATCACTAAAGCTGATCATATAACTACAAATACACCTTATTTTAATGTGTGCTGGTATCAAAATAAAACACTTTACACAATTAAAAAGCCTATGGGTTTATATTCAATATCAAACTATTCGCAAAATGGTTTACAACTTTTATTCAAATTGTAAAGAAACTGAAATATAAATATATCTTACTGCAGTCAAAAAAATTCATAATATGTAAATATCCTATTCCTCCACTTATTTCAGTACATTTTAAAAACTGTAGATGAATGCAATTTTCTATATTTATAAACGAGTCATAAAAGCTCACAAAGTCGTAAAAATGTCTTTATCATTTTTAAATATACTACTATAAAACGTATATGGATTGTAAGATCAGTTCTAAAATCCTAAAAGCTTTTAGAGGAGCAAAAAACATGCAATTTTGGATTGATCAAAATTTTAATATAATACACAAATATACATTTATTAAGCAAATACATTAGAAAAATCAAACTTCCTTCTGAAATAAACGTAATTGAAAGAAAAATGTTTAATTGCAAATGTGTGGAAATACATGTTTATCTAAGAGGTATCCCCAAAGTGAGGCAATCCTCAAACTTAAAAGTCAAACTCAGTGTCACAACAATCCATGAGCGTCAGGAACTACTATGCCCAACCCAATATAAGTGACCATTGGGCGCTAAGGAGCTTGAACAGATGTCCCGATTTGGTGGTCTGTCTGAAGAAAGACCTTCAGTGTTTAAGACCCCAAGCAAGCTTGGTACTCATTTATCGACCCAATGTAGTGGGGATGAAAGGCAGAGTCGACTTTGCCCAGCCCGTTAATAGAACCCAAGACATGTGGTATGGAAGCATGATACACCACCACTCGACCCTATTCGGTGAAAAATAACACTCTATGTTAGAATCTTATACAATTCTTTAATGAATGAGGGAGTCCAAACTTTTTTTTTCATGGAAACTACTTAGGCGGAAATGGTTAATTATGAACATTTTACAAGTTGCATAAATTAAAATTAACTGTTATAGTTTACATAAATTTCTAAGAGTTCAAAAAGAGTATTTTGGCTGCACGAATTAATTTTAAAAGGAATACGGTTACGAAAAAGTAGTGCAAATATATCTAAAGTATGGTTGGTTACCTTAGATATTTTCAAACACAACAGAGTATTGGAAGCCAGTTCCACAATTCGTTGTTATAAAATTGTATGGAAAATTACAAGACTTAGTTTTTGCATTTGTAATTTATATATTTTTCCCTGAGATATTTAAAAGCTAGAGCGGCTTCTATCGAAACCGCGGTTCACTTTCTGTTTTTCCAGATCACCCCTGACTAAGCCGGCTCTGCCATAGTAAGTGAAAATGCCGTATTTTGTTTGTCAAGATCATTTTATAGCAGACTGCATTTTTCATGTATTTTAGATGGTCGTTTTATATTTTCTACATCAATATCTTAATGTCTGAATTTAAAATTACATAAAATTCTTGACATTCGCATCAATGACCATTATAACTTTTATCAGTATTTGAATGTCTCATTAAACGATTACATTACTATTATTAACATATTATTTTAAGTATTTAATTAATATTAAGTATAACATAACGCACACAAATTTTCTTAACTTTAAAATAAATATTTCGAAAACTACTTCAGATATACTCAAAAGTTTTCATTTCTACGCTTTAGCTTCTCAGTTTTGCTTCTATGTAAGAATTTATTGTAATTGTATATTCATCAATTTTTTAGTATATTTATTGCTCTTAGCGTGCAGTTTTCAACTGAATTGTATGAAATCTTCGAAATATATTAAAAGATACCAAAGAAGCTATATAATAAAATTTGAATTTTTTTATACTCAAACAATTGCTTAAACTTTTGGTAAATAATTTTTAACTGCACGATGCATTTTTTTTCGAAATTTCAAATGGAATTTCTAACATAAAATTTCTAGCTTTATACGGTCGAGATTTCAAAAAATATCCAGATTTTAATTACTTATTCAGTTAGCCTTTAAAAAAGATAAATGTTGAGGTATTTTGTATAAATATATATTTTTGAACAATGATTCGAATGTTTTTGAATAGCTCGAATTTACAATTTATTTTTATGTTTATTTATATGCATAAATGTCTACTGTAAAAGTTTCCGTATTTTTTTTTATTACCGTTTATTCAAACATTCAAGTTATAAAAAAATGTGTGAAAATCTTCATTCCTGTTGTCTTTGATGTAAACTGAATTTCAAGCACTTAAAATTCAAATATAATTCGGTGTATTTGAACAATATATAACTAGGCACTGTACTTAAACTTCCCTGAACACTTGGGCTTTGAAATCTAAAAAAAAAAACTAATATATCTTAATTAGTTTTTTTTTTCGTTATTATTTTTATCAAAGTGTAAGAAAATGTTTCAAATTATTTGATGAAGTTTAAATTTATTATTTTTTAGTGGTTGGAAAGTTGAAAAGATTTCAAATTTTAAAGTATTTTGTGTTTTATTATTTTTTTGGCATTTTATAATGAAATAATCATGTTTCAAAAACTGAATTCATTGATTAAGATAAGAAAAATGAAGCGAAAGAATATACTTTAAAAAAGATAATTTGTCTAACTATATAAAATAGCAGATTGCCCTGACACGCCCCAACTTGTTACAGTTTCAAATTATTATGAAACCAAAAGGGAATTGTAACATATTTTACTAATGCGTTGGGACTTTTCAAAACTTAAAATACCAGCTAACAAACAAACACTTCCTGAGGTGTAAAGAAATTTCCCCTCGATTTTTTACGATTGCTCCAGGATCAATACAGGGGGTGGGGTTCCCTGCGAGCCATAGAACTTCCTATCGGTGTCCTGCTGTGTTGCTTCCACCGTCCCTAATTATCTTTCAAGATGTTAAACCTTTAAAAGGGGAAAATGATTTTTTAGAAACGTACGGCTAATCCGCTTTTGAAAATGTTAATGGAAGGCAAAAAAAACCCGTGTAGTGCATTTTTGAAGCATCTTTTCAATGACGGAATTTTCCGTGCTAACCGCTTGGAGGGTTAAGACATTAGAGACTCGTCAAGTCTCCATACTTGAGAACTATTTTATTGATTACACCGTCTAAATACTGTTGGCTCCCTCTACCAAATGTTTGACATCTGAACTAATTCAGATGCTAAATATTGCCGTGATTTAATTTTACCGAGAGAGTATCAGAGTCAAATTGATACCCAAAGAATCTTTTGTAGGTCCCATCCTACGAGCACGAACCCATGATTTTGGCATCTAGAAAACCTATTAAATCTTACGTAATTAATTGTGTTTACATTTTTATTTATATATTTAAAATTATCACGTTATAAATAAGTTTGGAATAGTATGTTTATGAATAGAAAATGAATATTATTGTTACAAATTTATACTTCAACAATTTTAAAACTAAATGCTTCTATTTAATCAATCACTTTATGCTCATTAATGTATTATTTATGACACTCAAAAATTAATACAAGGGTACTATAATCTGATACAAAGGATAAATTAATGTTTGCTATTTTTGAGGTATTTTGGATCCATAACATTTTATTCAGAATCGAAAATTTCCCGTCGCACGAATCTTGAATAATAAAGGAATATACTGAAAATGAAATCATTCATTTAGTTGTTTCAACAACTGTAACAGAACAATATTTTGTTTATAAACTGTAATAGCTATTTTGAATAAATCAATCAATGATTTTAGTTGTAGTGCCTTCGTAATGATTATCCATTATCATATTGTTAAAAAGCTTCACAAAAGGGTTATTTTTAAGCCTGAAAAAGAAAAAATCATGTTCATTACTTTTATAACATGCAGTCTGTTGGATATGATAAGAACATTAACAAAATTTAACTCCCTTTAATTTAGTTAATTGTTGATTGGTATAGTTATTATTTTAAAATTTAGTTTTAAAAATTATATTACAAATATTTTATAAAGAGTTATCTTTTGTTAACGCAATATGAATGCTTAATTTTTTTCAAAAACTAAAACAGGACAAGATTTTATTTATAAACTGTAATAGCTATTTTGAATAAATACATCAATATTTTTAGTAGCAGATCTGCTATTGATGTTAAAATGATGAGTGGGACTGTCTTTCGTAATAAGTATCTATTATGATTTCGTTAAAAAGCTTCACAAAAAAGGTTTTTTTTTTTAATTCTGAAAGACAAAAATCATGTTCATTCCTTTTATAACATGCAGTCAGTTGGATCTGATAAGAACACTAACAAAATATATGACAACGTTTAATTTAATTAATTATTGAGTGGTACAGTTATTATTAAAGCTTAATTTTAAAAAAAATTATAAAGCAATTATTTTATAGAGATTTATCATTTGTTAACACAATATGAAGGACTAACTACGCAATGGTATATAATACATTTCTTAAAATGGCAGAAGTATAAATCTTAGAACTTTAATTTATCCTTTTGTGGGTGTGTGTGTGGACAAACATTTTCAAATTTTATCCTTCGTACATACTGAGTTACCAAATTATGACCACCCTTTCAGTACAATATTTAACCTCCTTTCCCCCCATATTACTGCTTGGATTCATCTTGTACTTGACTGCATGGGCTGTTGGTAGGAGGTAGGAGGCATCTGAGACAATAATAAATGCACTTTCTAGTGCCTTTAGACGTGTATTAGATCCAGCTGCCCGATTCCCCACTCGATCTCTTTCCACAGATTCACTTGTGGATTGAGCACTTCAACTAATCAAGGTAATTTATCTGCCAATAATTTCGCACCATATGCCGTCAGAACCAGCTATGTGATAATTAACTATGCTCTACTAAACGTATCCATCCACGGTATTCACATAACAGAATGTTCTTGATCTGCAATATATCGCTCTTCCACACAAATCAAGGGACCCAAACAATCCGAAGAAAATATCCCGCAAACCAGAATATTGGCTTCACCAACTTGAAGATTTGGGGCAATGCTGTTGTGGCCTCGCTTTCGTTTTCTTTTCTTCGTATGCACTCCATGTATTTTCGTTGTATAGTCTAAAATATGTTTCATCATACCCTTTTCCAGCCATCAACTATCCAGTAGTTGTTCTTCTTTGCGATGTGGAGATGTCTGCTTTAGTTCAAAGCTAACAGTATAGGCTCTCTAACAGGTCGTTGTCTACCATATCCTATGCGAATTAATGTGCTGTGAAGAGTTCTTCCAGAGACGTTCACAGTTGCTCCTTCATTAATATTGCAAATAGTTAGACGTATGATTTTGCTTCTGTTGGTCAAAATAACTTTTATAGTTATTTTATTCAATCGAGTATTCAGTAGCCCGTGAACCCTAAAAACCTTATGATGAGACTTATTTTTTGCTTGGTAATCCATTCTCTTTAAACCAGTGATTATTTTTTTTTAAAATTAATATTAATTTACTGAAATGAAGCAAAATAAAACACATGCTGTCATTATAAAATTTAAAATAAACGTTGTATAGTTATTGCAATATGTTTTAATTTAAAAGTTAAAAAAAAGAAGTAATAAAATAGCTTTCCTTTCACTTTAAATAACGATTACTTAAAAAGTAACATTAATAAAATTTATTCGTGTTCTCTACGAGGGTATTTGTAGAGTCGGCAGGTATTATTAAGATAAATCAGGTTTTTTTAAAAATAATTTATTCAGGATCTAAAACATGATACAATCTATTGCAGTAAACGTAAAAATACACTTCGATTTAAAAAAGTATTTATATAAAGAAAAATCATTCGGACTCGATTTCGTGAATACGCATATTAATCGAACACATATGTCCACCTTTTCTTCGTCATCTGTAGCTGTATATTTGTAACACGTCCTCATTTGAATTTAAAGTTTTGCCAACTGCAGAAGCAACGCAGTGCAATTGATGCTTCACTGTTTTTGAAATTCTTTTAAATAGCTGCCACGCCCTCCAGTGGAACCATGTGTGAAGTCATGTCCGATTTCTGTATATGTATCCCGTAGTCATAATAATTGGGCTACTTAGTGTGTCTTGGTTTTTACGTATTTGAAATGAACACAATATGGAGATGCAGAATTGTACAGACAACATGTCAAAAACTAAAATATATCATGAAGAAATAACTGCATAAGTGCGTATACTGAGTAATAAGATAAACAAATGATTATTTTTCACTTTTCAGCTGTTGGTCAGCATGTCACTTAAAAAAACACTCATTAGCCTAGAACAGCGATACTCAACTTGCAGCCCTCGGTCTTCATATAGTCCACCGGAAATGACCCGTTACACTAACAAATACAATTTTTTAAAAACAATGCATAAAAAATTTAGCAAAAAATTATGTCAATGAAGCAATCACATATACAAATTTTACTGTCAATGAGATGCTGGTACGACTTGCAAAATAACTTTCTTTCTTTCTGTAACTGTAACAGTTAGTGATAACAGATAACAGTGGAGTAGTGAGTAGTCGATGGGTGAAACTAATTTTTAATTAACCCTCAGGTCTTTCCAAAGAAAAGTATCTAAAGAATATATGTTGCTTCTAGATGATTGGAACCTATTCTATTTCGCAAAGAAAAACAAATATGAACCAATAACTTGCTTGATTTCTCGTAAAAATGTTATAATTAAAAAATATAATTTTTTTATACCACTGAGCACAAATCTTTCGATTGTTTTTTTTTTCTCCAGGATCCCTTTCAAGAGAAAATAAATTGGCTTTTTGTAAAAAAAAATCTGTGCAATAGCAACAAATTACCGCATAACTGTGTAAAAAATATAAAAAACTTATTCTTTGTGAGTGTAGTTTGATAGAGTTTAATATAGTTTTAAAAAGGAATTCTGAAATTATGAGTTTTAATGCGTTGATCAATTTTCCGCTTTTTAAAAGTCCATAAACTTGTAGCCTCCTCCCATTTACCCTTATGTTGTGGCCCACGTGAAATAGTCACCATAAGTATGTGGCCCGGCGGGATAAAAGGTTGAGTACCTTTTATTAATTATAATGGAATAAAGAAAAATATTTCATATCAAAGAAGGCACATAAAATATAAAATTTGTGGAAAAATATTGGAATATATTTCATGTAGGTAAAATCAGATAAGTATACCATTTTAAAGAAGGCATTTCTAATTAAGTTATGAAATGTACTGGTGAAGAAATTCAAATGTGATTAAATCATAAATAAATTAAATGAACTACAATTTAGTTAAATTTGACAGTTGAAGTTAATATATATAAGCTATCTACTCATATGCAACTAAACTAAAAGTTATCATGTGGTACATTGATATATTAGAAAACATTCGAAAAAGAGACAAAAGCGATCACACGTTCTTGTATCTAGTTCAAAAGCTTTAAATTGACTTCTCACTTCAAGAGCTAAGACGAAGAACATGCCTCAATAGGGAAAGCAAAATCTAAATTTAGCGTAGAATTATATAGGGAGATTAATTTGAGGACACGAGACTTTTTATTTGCTAATTTATCTAAACTTAATTGGTGCAATAATATCTGGTATAAATTACATAAAAAAATTGAAACTAGAAAAATGTTCTGTAAGGGATTATATCTGCTAAATTTGACGAATATTTAAAATGTAACACATATAATTAACGGAAATCTTGTCTCTTGAATATTTTTGGGCTGATATATACCGGAAAAATAAGCCCAGAGACCCAGTGGTAGCGTATCACGCTTCCACACCACAAGTTTGTGGTTGGGCGAGTTGGACTCAGCTTTTCATGCCTTCAGAGGGTTGAAAAATGAGAATCAAGTTTGCTTAGGAGCTAAACATCGGGGGTTTCACTTCAGATTGACCAACTGGCCCGAACATCTGATCATTGTTCTTAGTGCCCAAGCTCAAGTTAACAGAAATGGGCACTACAGGCCTTGAACTTCATGGGCTGTTGCGCCTCTGAGTTTAGTTCATGTACCGCAAAACATCCAAATTCACGCGTGGCAATGATTAAAAAGTAAGGAGTATTAATTTAGAACAATAAATAAACACATTGTTAAACAAAATACGCAAGAGTTTAATGCACTGGAAATAACATTTCCATACCTTAAATATCAAGCATATATATATATATATATATAAATATATTAAAATAATGCACTTTTGGAAAAATTGCAAAATACACCAAAAGAACGAGAAAAATAAAGAATGGAAATATGTGTTTTAAAAGTATCATAAAATCAAAAAATACTACTTGTACCGAATTCAATACCATGGTTTTAATTGAGAGAGAGGTATAGAGAATGTTTCTATCTTTTTTAAAAACAAAAAAAAGTTCGATTGAACAAATGCTAGTTTAATTTAATTGCTTCTGTACATGACTTTTTCTTGCACTTCTTTTGTTCTATTTTAAAAGAAGCTAATGTGATGTAAAAAGAAATACTTTATACGAAGAAAAGTTTTAAAAAACAAAGGAATGTATAATAAGTCTCAGTAAAAAAATTATTCTTACTTTTTACTGGTTAAAAAAAGTAAGTTACACTAAAAGAATTAATTTAAATAAAAATGACTTTTCTCTTCAATTTAAAGTCGCATAGTTGTTTGCTTTGTATATTCTAATGCTTTCCGTAAATATTAAAAAATGCATGGCAACGAACATATTTCGTTTCAGCTACAAATGACAAATTCCATCACAAATAAATAATTATAGATGTAATTCGATACCTCATTACCTGTTTTGTTTTTCTTTTTAAACATAATTTATCATTTATTTCAAAGAACGTAAAAGGGGATTTTTTATAATTCATTTCACGCATGGTTATAAATGTGTTAAATTGCTATGCACATATTTCATAGAAAGTATTTTAATTAAGAGCTTTATCATTAATAAGAAAAACAGTAGAAAAAGCGAATAATAGAGAAAATTAACTGAACTAATTCTAAAACGTGTCTTGTGGATGAAAGATAAGTGAACGAAAAAGTAATTTTTCAAAAAAAGTTTTAATACGTAAGCAATAGATGTAAAAATTATCTGAAAAGTAAAAAAAGAGACTTTAATGACAAAAATTAGTATTCTAAAATGAAAGCTACTTCATAGAAACAGACAAATGTGTGCTTTTACATATAAATTTTGATGTTGGGCATAAGTGCAGAATCACAACAAAAGTATGCTGCAGTTAATATTAAATTAAATTATTTTTTCTTTAAAAGTAGAAACTATGAAATTTGATGAATAAAAGAGATTACGAATAAGTTAAGTTACATTTTTAATGAATATTGTTTCATACTTCCGCAGTTTTAAGAAACAAAAGACAAACGACTGTAAAACTAAATAGGTATTGAAATAGTGAATTGTAAGTTTGTGAAGGTAAATATGTCACCTTAGTGACTAAAAATTCAAGAAATAAGATTGTAATGAATAAAAATAGCTTTTTTAATAAATAAGTAAAATATATAGTTTATACACATTGGACATATTCGCAAACTGTTTAGTTACAATTTCACTAATTTTGAACCGAAATCTCTTCGCAAAACAGTACTTTCCATTTCACTATCTCTTTGCACTTAAATAATTTTTATTTGAAAGATGTACCGAAAACTATTTCATTAATATATTTTAGAGCAGTCCTTAAGTGCTTACTTTATTGAAGTCTACACGCACGAATAAAGTTTTAATCGATAAAAATAAGTAATCGGTTTTAATGTTCTTTTAGTCAAAAGTCGCTTAAAAAGCAACAATGATTCCTTTTCCACCTCATTCTTGCATATTCATTTCAAATTTCTAGTGATTCTGACCAGTGATTCCTTTTAATAAAACTCTGAAAGTTGAAAGCTTCAAATATACAATCATAAAAAAATTTAAATATATAATCAGTGGCATGAAAACCCATGTGGACCAGGGCCTACTGTGTCCATCCTAGTATACGTCACCGTTGTGTGCTGAGGAGCATGCGCTGATGTCCCAATCATGTGGTCAGTCTGAAGCGAGTTCCCCAATATTTAGGTCTACAACCACAAGCTTGGTACTCATTTATCGGCCCACTGCAGTAGGGACGAAAGGCTGAGCTGACTTTACCCATACCGTGAGTAGAATACGAACCTGTGGTGTGGAAGAACGATACGCTACCACTCGCCCATTGAGCCTTCAATATACAGCCATGTTGTATATAAATACGTTATTTAGCATGTATAAAACATGCAAATTCTTATATCACATGCTTAAATTCATTTATTTATATAAACTCTAGATCAATCATAAAAATGTTTCAATTAAATACATCTTAGAAAAATTATATTAGTGCATTGACTAAATATTTTTATTTCATGGATGTGTTTTTTTTTTTTTCATTTTTTTCTATTTGAAATACTCACAGAAACTGTACTTTCCAGAAGTGAGAACTAAATATCCAAGCAACTAATTCAATTATTTTAATTTATTTAACTTTTTTACATAAGTTATAATAGACAATTTTTCTTAAATGCATGCACAATATAATAACTAAAATGACATATTAATTTTGTTTTTAAAAGCCTTTAAATTACTTTTTCACGCTAAAGAAATAGAAGCAATTAAACAGAACACTACAAACTTAAACTAAAATAATGGTACACTTTACATTAATGCATTATTTCTTAAGAATGATTTTTGATTAATCAATTTACCATCAAACATATTAAATACATTCGCTTTGTCATGTGTACTTTTAGACATATTCAGATAAGTTCACTATATATATCAGGCATATTCAGATAAGTTCACTATATATCAGACATATTCAGATATTATGTTCTTTTATATGTATAATAAATCATATTACAAACCTTCAATTTAGCTCAATTACAGTCCATTTAAAATTCATCCACTTCAGAAAATTCAAAAGCTTAGTAATCCCAGTCACGGAAATTTCTGATGTCGACTTGCTCTCTTTACTAGAAAATGATGATTATAGCATAGGACTTTATTAGCTGCCCAGAACAATTTGTAAGCCTTGAAATACGTGTACTTAATTGCTTTCGGAAGTGTGATAAAACTTTTGTTGTAAAATATATTATTTCAATACTTTAAAGTAATTTGAGTTTATATGAAATGTTAAGTTAATATTTGAAAACTATGTTTTCTATAAATGTGTAAGACAGCGGCTCTCAAATTGTGGGGCACGCCTTCCTAGAGGGCGTGAAAATCCTGCATGGGAACCGTGATCTCATCAAAAAGTCGAAAATAAAGTATTATTTTATTTAAAATTATTAATACATCCTGACATATTGAAATATGAAATGCAAATTTTCACTATAATAAACTTGTAATTGTATCATAACCGAGAAATGCGTGTGTCAATTAATTCATCAATGTCAAATTAAAAACAAATTTAATAATTGCTAAATAAAAATAGTATACGATACAAATTTTGTTTTCATTGCTAAAAATTCATCGTCAGTTTCTTTTGTATGCCTACATAAGAGACTTCTTATATTACTTAAAATATCTATTACTTGAAAGTAATATCTACAAAATTTAATACTTACCTTGATAGTTTGTACGCTTTATCATTAAGATTTGTCTTGTAGTTTTATTATCAAAGTACATTATTATTGTTTTCAATAAATTGTTATTGTATAGGAGAGGGCGTGATGAAAATTATGATTAAAAATTGAGTCGTGGATATTGAAAGTGTGAGAAACCCTGGTGTAAGATAAATACGTAAATTCAATGAACGATATTTTATCGCGGTCTCTCGAAAGGCCGCGGCATCTTCAGAAAAGGAGACAATGGTCATCTTCTTCAAGGTTAAAGCGAGATTCATCGTTGAACACAATGTGATGCCAGTCCGATGGAAATCATGATTATTTACTGCGACACCAGGCGATTTTGCTGATGTTGTGAGACAGACGTCTTAAAAGCTGATGTGAGCGTAACTCCGCCTTAGCCAAGCACAGTGAAATGGTGGAATGTACCACGAGGGTAGTGAAGAGGATGTAGTACCTTGAAATGCAAACACTAATGCACTTTTGCCTGTCAAGTACTAATCCCATCTTGCTTTGCATTTATGCATCTTGGCCTTCCAGAGAATTCATTTCGTGGATAAGTTTCTCACATCAACCATTGCTACCAGTATCTGCACAGCTGTGTCTGTACGTTGCAGGTGACGACTTATTGCTCGGTATGGACACCCAACTTCACGCATTACGACAATGCGACCATGTTCTAAGTCATTCATTTGCCTACAAAATATTCGAAAACAACGTTATGGCAGCATTCGTTTTTTCTAAAGAAAACACAAAAGCAAAAATTTAAAAAAAAGTCTACTTCTAGTACCGGTTTAATATTTTGCAAAATGCTCAGAAGAAATGAGCATTTCACAAAACGACACGCACTACGACAGTGATTCATGTTCATTGGCCTTGAAAGTTCAATCATTTGCATGTCCGATCAACAGTATAGCGTCCGGGATTTTGATTGCCCTTAAAGTCTACCGGTGTCAGTTTGATGCAGTGATATGAAATTTTTATAGTAATTGTTTTAATAATATTAGGCTTACTGTCCAGTAGGGTTTAGTTTTATAGACTTTTTTAAATATTATTTCATGTAATTATTTTTATTATGACCATTTATATCATAAAAAACTGATTTTAAGATTATGTTTCGCGATGATTGTTAAATCAATGCTTTGCAGGATTTTGTTGAACCACATTACTATTATGCGGTATCCCTTCTGTGCCATCCCTAGCGACATCTATATTAGGATTTACTGGAATATTATCAATTACATCTGACTTTCTTCAGATTCTTCGCTATCACTTTAATTCAATTTTAGGTCTTTATCAGAATCTAAATTAGAACCAATTCCTTCACAGAAAACTCTCGCAACAAATTAGCAATTTTATCAGGGGTTACACCTTTTCTAAAAGCTATCATTTAATGGTGTCTACTCTGCACGAAGTTCGAAAATAGAATGAGTTTTTTTATGAGCAAATAAGAAAATACTATGTAATGAAACCCTTAGACACAACAATGTTGTGTAATTGATTCATCTCCACTGTGAACTCAAAAACACTGTGTTCAAAGTAAAAAAATGTGCAATAGGGCTTTGAGAAGTTTGTTTTGCACATAGTATCTACTTAGAGAACTATGTTTTGCTGAACGACAGCTTTTTAAAATGATAAACTACCTTGGTGTCTAAAAGACATTAGTGGACGTTATAGGTAAACTTTTCTGTAGAAACACTAGGGAAAATGATTAAATGTCACGAGAAATTTTCAAATTCAATGCAAAAAAGCGGAAAGAAGAAATAAATACAAGCCCTGGTGTCAAATTGAATTCGATGGACGTTCTAGAGTTAACATGTATTTGCTTACGAAGTTTCAGCTTAATTGGAGATATTTTTCTTTGTGCTATGACTTATTTCCCAAAAGAGTATATATATATATATATATACATATATATATATATATATATATATATATATATATATATATATATATATATATATATATATATATATATATATATATATATATATATATATTTGCCTTTGAAAGTATGTGTACAGACGATCATCTTTCATATTCATGCAAAGATCACTAATTGAATGGAGTTTTTCTAAGTCAGTACTATTTTTAATTGATTCCTCTAACGTCGTAAATTCAAATAGTATCAATAACAGTCACCTAAATATTACATAAAAAATACAAATATTTATAACTTGAGAAAGACTCAAATTGTGTGTGTCAAAAGTCTGCGTACACTGGAAAAAAATATTTGCAATAATTAATTGTAACTAAAATTTAATACGTTTAAGCTGTTCCCCTTTTTTATAACACTCTCAACATATTTGGCAAGTATTTAACTAGCTTAGTTGTTTCAGCTGTGGATATTTTGTCCCATTCATTTAATCTGGCAGATTTGAGCATTTCCCTGGATTTTATTACGTTCTTCCTAACTATTCACTTGAGCAAATCCCAAAAATATTGAATTTTTCTTATGTCTTGGAACTATGTTGACTTTGGAATTGAATTGAGACATGTCAGAGTAGCCAAGGCTGTACAATGACTTCACAATGTGAGCAATTTGCTTGGTTCCTTTTTGCCACTGAAAGTAAAAATCATTACTCACCACAAATTTCTCGGCGTATTCCCTGATATTTTACTCCAATAAGTTCAAGTAACCAATTTTGAACATTGTTGATTCAATAAATTCCAAATTAACAGCCTAAAGGCTTCTAATGCACCCCCAAACATTATGCCTCCTCTTCCATGTTTGATAGTTGAAAAGTGATTCTCTTTATTAAGGAATTTCAGGAATTTTTGCAAGCATGTTTTTGTGCATTTTTGATGCGTAATTACAAAAATTACTTTCAATTGAATATATTACATTTTTTTCTAAAAAATATGTGTCCTATTTAGGTGTTTTTTGGCAAAATTTATTCTGTTAGGTCTGTTCTATCGAAAGATGAACAACTTCTTGAGTGCAACCCGGGAATGATAGTCATTCTTTTTCAGTTTTCTTCGAATTGTAATTAAAGTCACACTCTTTTGCAATATCTCAGCAACACTTTTAGTTATTTAAGAAGCTTATAGTATTGTATTTATTTTTATATTGTAAATATGATATTATTTTCCCAACATGAAAGTTACTAAAATCTTCATCTATATTTTTATACCGAACTACAAAAAATAATGTCGAGTTTGTTTTTTCTTAGTGGAAATGAAGCGAGATTACGGTTTTCATACATATAGAGTATATAAATATTCTACAATGCTGTATTTTCTCCAAATTTGTACAGTTACTTTTATTAATATACAAGTTTTAATAGGTTGTTTTTCTTTATTTAGGATTTTACTAATTTTATATGAAAATTTCACACAGAAGCGTTTGATGAATTAGCTCTAGTCACACTTTATGTGAAGACATCTGTAACGTCTGTCTGCTGTAAATTGGACACGGAAACAATTACAATATGCCCTATTTCAAATTTTATTATCCTTGCAATTGTTTTATTCTTTTTGATTTAGTGAATGGTACAGCAATCATGGAATATTGGTCTTAGAAACTTGGTCATCATGTGTTACATTTAAGCTCTAACAGCACTTGTCACTGAGTATATGAATAAACTTTAAAATGCCTCATTAGAGATGTCCTACCGTGAAAGAAATATTCTCCTCATAAATCAACTAAGAGCTCAGTTATGAGCCAGTGCCTTCCTCCGAAAATTTATCCATAATGACTTTGATTATTTTTATCTAGTTCTTTTCTTTAATTAAGAGGAAATCAGATTCCATCGAGTCAGCCCATCTTAACTGCGGTCTTTCCGTCTTCTGGTCCCAGTCTGCCTAAAATGCAATACATTATTTTATGGTTCTGTCACCTTGCATTCGGATCACGTGGGCCATCGAGTTCATTCAATTTATCTTAATTTACTTAATAATGCCAAGTTGTTGGAATACTCTGTTTAGTTCGAAATTGAATCTCCTCCAACTGCCTTAAAAACCATACTTAAAAGAGAATTGTCGAATAATTAATCAGAAAGTGACACATGCCACGCATGATGAATTTGATGATGAACATTTTATTTATTTATTTGTATAATCTACATCTAAATTGATCATGATATTAAAATTGACGTTTCAAAAAATCAGAACGTGGCTCAGAATAGCACACAGTGCAAATAAATAATTTTAGGTAGTTATAATAGTAGTTTAGTTACACTAAATATTTTAAGAGAAAATAGTGGACCAATTAGTTATTTTAAAATGATTGTGAATAATGATAGTGTCTTGAATAGTTGGTAGAATTTTATAGACATGCCAGCTTTTTAGAGCACATAGTAAAACGCAGAAACACAGAAATCCATCGAGTTATAAAACATAATTCTTGGTATCCTTCAGAACACGTGTTTTCGCTTACATCTCGAGTTTGATTGCTGGTCGAATTCAAGAACTATACATTTGGAACTTCTTACATTATGTTATCCAATATATGGTAGGTATAATTTTTATGTTCATAAACTATATCTAAATACCGATTTTATAAAATATCGAGGTTTTTGATAATTATCAAACCAACGCCGTCGCAAACAAATGAAACAAGACAAATCTGCAATTTCGAAAGTATGTAATTTCAATGAAAGCTACATTAGCTCATTACTGTTAATTTGTCCTGGTTCTGACTTTAATTGTTTTTTTTATTAGTATTGATTGTTCTTCTGTGATACTTGTGCTGCTTTATATGTTTGGGTTCCAATAAAGCCATATGTGACTATAACAATATCAGCTCTAAGAAGAAAAGGCAAAAACAAAATGATCGATGAACAATTATTTCCTTTGAAGACTAACTACCCATTTACTTCCTTTATATCATTGAAATACGATGTATATGGACAAAAGTTTGATTAGAAGTACATTTATATAGTATGTATATTTTGAACGTTTTTCTGTACCAAGGAAAAAGCGAATTTAAAGAGGTGCTGAATATGCTGTTTTAACCATGATTAAATCGTTTCAACATTACGCGAGGAAAGCCAAAATTCGAAACATATTAACTTTAATAATTAAGAAACTGAAGAAAAGAATCAACGGGCTTAGATGACACGATGAATAGGGACAGGAAAAGGAATCAAATTATTATAAGTCAGGTAGAACATGTTATATGTGACAAAAACATTGAACCATAACATTATAAACTATATTATTTTATAATCTTTTAGTTATAGATTTAAAATGCATAAGATAAGCTGCTTTTTTACCATCCAGTAAAGAATGATTATATTAAAAGACATATACCCATTACATTCCCTGTTTAAATTCATTAATTTAAAACTAAAAAATACTTCAAATAATAATTAATTTTGTAGAACGCTTCTTATAGCTACATATTCTTACTATCAAATATATTCAATTATATTTAAGGCGTCATTTTCATTATAAAAATAAGAATAAAAATATACATCCTTATTTTTTTCATGATTGATAGTTTTCCTTTCGTACCATAGGTCATAGCTTCTTCAATGACATTTCAAGGCAAACCGTGTTACTTTAAAATCTTTATTCCAAGCTCTCACATTAAGGTTTAGACAAATACTTGAGTGCAAAAAATAATGCCAGTTAATAATTTAACCCTGCTTCCAATAACAAACGAAAAGATTGCTCCCTCTCCGATAATCAATGTGTCTGAAGGATCATTATAGACAAAATATTAGAGATATATCTCACTCAATACCATGCCAGCAATTTTAACTCTGTTCGTTTCGGTGAAGATCTGTTTCGGAACAAAAAATTTATTATGGCACATTTTGTGGCTGTGTTTCTGACAGCATTGTAGAGTCATTGAATTAATTTGTGTTGTATGGTAAGAACCAGTGTTAAACCCCTTTTAAGAGTTGTGGGAAGTATTTTCAGATAATGAGAGACTCATTAACAGTGCTTGTGTGTATTCATCTTTCGGCTCAGAAAAAAGATTTTTTGTTATGAATTGGAACTAAATGAAAAAAAAGGTACAAAAAAAACAACGGATTGAAATAGTTATCTGAATTACAGACATATAATGAAAAAAATAAATTAAATCAATTTTTAAGACTGACCAAAAATGCAATGCATCCAAAAATTTAAAACTTGAATTAAGCTATAGAAAGACTTTTTCTTAACTAGATATTGCCATACAGTTTTATTCCCTAAGAAATAAAATACTATAGCATACGTAAGAGGTTGTCAGTAGATTGGATAAGGAAATTAAGAAAAAATTAAATAAATAAGAATATTGATCTCATTTATAAAAAATAAAGATGATTTGAGAGCACAAGTTAAAATTTATTTCATCGTAAGAAGATTCTGTAGTTTTAAACATTCATTACATTATTATCTATCTATCTATATATATATATATATATATATATATATATATATATATATGTGTGTGTGTGTGTGTGTGTGTGTGTATGTAAGTGTGTGCACATAACATTTAATAAAAAATCTTAATATCAATTATTCGTTGTTAATATTGCGTTTGTCTGGATATATAAAAAATCTAATTGCAAATGCATCAACTCGTATTTCGTTACAGTTCATTCGAAAGTTTGGTTACATTCAAATACACTCTTAAGAGCAGTTAGTAGGGTAAACCCCTTTTAAAAATCGATTTTGGGATTTTGATATTTCTGAAATCTTCAAATCAAGACCTTTCCAATGATATAACATACAAACAATTATATGAATTAAAAGTATTTTAAAAAGATTTTTAAAAATTAATCAGCTAATTTACCACGCCCATTTTGACAGAAATGTAAACATTGTCGTTTAAAAATTTGGGAAAAGTTGCAAAGTCTCGATTAATTTTTATTTTTTAATACGCAAATTAACTTTAGATAACTATTTAACTGCAACGGTTAGATTTGCAAAAAACCTTTGGAGGCAATTTCAGATTTCACATGTGGGTTTTAGTAATTGTTATACTTAAAATGTAGTCATTTTTTACTGAAAGTTAGGTATTTTCTTTAGTTGAAGTTCATTTTTAATTAGTTATTCTTAATTATTACTAAATCTTCGCGTGTTAAAGTAAAGTTTTAAAAAACAACTAAATTAAGATATATGATCATGTCCAGGTGAGAAACATACTTGTAATAAATTTTAATTTAATAACTACATAGGGCAGAAAATATAATGAAAATACTTTTATGATGTTTACTAAATAATTTTTTAACTTTGTAAAAAAATGTATGATAATAAACTTTTACATTTTTGAAATATTTTTAAGGTAAAGAAAAAATATTTTTTTATAAAAATTGTTTACTAAATAATTAATTTTTAAAAAACTTCAGTATTTGTAAATTATAAATGTATGCATGTACTATGTTTCTTAAATGCAGTTGTGTTACGAATTTATACTGTTTCTACTCATTTGTGTTCATTTTTGACATCTAATGTTTTCAAATATTTTTAAGCAGATATCATAAAAAAAAAAATGACAATTTTCAATAAATTCATAATAATCCCATTTGCTGGCGACCATGGCTAAACTAAATGTTTGTTTTTTAAAAAACTAATTAATATATTTAAAAATTTCACTTCAGTATAAAAATAAGTGTATAATTGAGTTATTACATGTAGACAAAATCTGTGTTATCAGTATTTTCAATTGCGTGACTTTTATGTTTAATAGCTTATGAGATAATTGTTTTGGAGGTCATGAGATGATACATTAAATGTGATATTTGTTGTCTTTGCGAGAAGCTTGTTACATACTTAAAAATACATACATTTCATGTTTAAAAACATAAAAACTGTTTTATTTTGTCTGTTTTGGAAATCATTTGTCCAGTTTAGAGTAACATTTGAAGTTTATAACTTAGAAACTGTCTTTAACAACAAAACCTAATGATAATGTTACGAAAACCTAAGAAAAACTTCCAAAACGTATAATCAGGTATTTTTAAATACCATCTTAAATTCACACACCATATTGACCAAAACCATATTGATGCATTTTCACATTATATTTATGATGGTTTCTGTTCAAATTTAATATTTGCAATGCATGACAGCTAAAAATTCTTTAAAAGTTGATGCAGAATTTGAGAAAATTTTCATGTTTTCTCGTTAAAAAAACTGAAAAATGCTGTTCTGGGCAATTTAGAGCTTTTTTTATGTACTATTTTATGCAAAATAAATTGCAAAGATGCTAATGTTTAATAAAATGGGACAAATACATGTTGTAATTCATTATTTTTGTCATTAAGTGGAGCTTTATAGTGAAAATTCAATTTTCTCAAAAATGATGTTTTTAAAACTGTAATCATGTTTTTCTCAGAATATAATGTATGAATGTAATGGATTTTTCCCCTCATGTTACTTATACATAACTGTATATATTTATGTGAGTTTTTTGGGGATTTTCCCAAAATATTTGACTAGAGTCCGTATATCGTGAAAAAAAATGTCAATTTTTTAAAAAATTCATAGTGATATTTTTATGTTACATGTTTTTGAGAAAACTAAACAATATATTTTAAATATTTCACTTAATTGGAAATATTAATGTTTATTGTTCAGACAAGTGTTTAAGCTTTAATAATTCAAGAGTTTTTCAATAATACGTAACTAACTACAACTCAGATTTGTAATGCTTTTTGTCGTTGCAAGAATATTGTTACATGCATAAAACTACACCAATTTCATATTTAAAAACATAAAAACAGTTTTATTTTTGACTTTTTTAGAAATCCTTTGTACAGTTTAGAGAAAATTTCAAATTTTGAAATTTTTAGAAATTGTGTTTGCATGGAAACATACAAATCCATAGTTAAATTTTTCTTACGTCGTAAAATCACGTATTCCCAAATCATGACTTTTACATATTGATACATGTTTACATTATATTTATGATGTTATAAGGTCAAATTTGATATTTATAATGCATTGAAGTTAAAAAATTATTCACATATTGTTACATAATTTGGGAAAATTGATGGAAAATGCTAAAAAAATCTCGTTGAACAAAAACTGAAAATTACTATATATGTATTTTCTGAACATTTTAAGGCTTTTTTGGTTCATATTTTATGTTTAAAAATTAACAAGATACTAATGTTTAATAAAATAGGTCAAATATATGTTGTAATTCATTATTTTTGTAATTACGTGCTTTTTTTACACTTAAAATGCAATAATCTCAAAATGATCGTTTTCAAAGTGCGTGTACCTTTTTCTTAGAAAATAATTAATGAAACCACTTGTAATTTTTACTGCACATAAATAATATGTAACTATACATAATGGAGCTACTTTCTTGGAAATTTTCCTAAAATATTTTGCTCAGAAGCTGTTATCGTAAATAAATGACAATTTTCACAAATTTCAAAGCGATACTTTTACGATGAATTTTTTTGAAAAACGTAAACAATGTATTTGAAACATTTTACTAATATTTAAATAAAAAAGCATAATTATTATAAAGCCAAAAAATTTGAAGTTTTTATATTCGACAATTTCTGAGAAACAGGTTCCTAAAATGGCTCAATTTAACTTGTCGTTATAGGCCCTACCGACTATTCTTAATAGGATATTTAAATTATATTTTTTCGTTCTATTACCATTTTCAAATTATTGATATGTGAAATGAATTATTTCATAGTAACTATTTTTGTATTCATTACCACGCATTATATATTTTTGTAATATTATTCTTAATTTTAACAGCTATACTATTTTGCGTAAGTTATCCTCTAAGATAGAATATTTTATGCTTGTCTTTATACCGCAAGTCCTCTTCTGAGGTTGGTGGATGAGGAAGAGAATGAGAGGACCGTGACTATACTCCAGGACAGTAGCACACATATAGATTTTTCAAGGGGAGGGGGTTCCGGGGTCGAAAGTTTACCATTCTTGTTTCATGCTCCTTTTGATTTTGTCGATTTTCGGGAACAAAATACTTTAAAAAACAAATTATTGAATAAATAATCAGCATTAATTAATAAAATTAATCATTAATAACACATACTTTATTAAATTTTTCGTACTATTTACTTAGAAGTATAATCAATCGGGAAATAAATCAAGGGTTTGGGAGTCTGGACCCCCAGGACCCCACCCCTTGTGTGTGCCACTGCTCTGGGATAATTTCATTAAAAATTGGGGTGGAAACGAGCCAAATTAAACAATCACTAGAATAGTAATCAAAGATACGGCTGACGATACGTGTACAATTAAGCTATTTTCTTTAATGAATTTCGTGGTCCTCAACCCAAAATTGCTGATTATGTGGCATTAATAATAAGAACAATAGAAAAATTTTGAAAAACCCACCTTGTTTTAAAACGTTTTTTTTAAAAAAAATATTTAATAAGTATATATCTTTAACTGTATTTATAAACTAGCTGGTATACCCGTTCTTCGCACGGGTGAATTTAAACATTAAAAAATACAGACTGCAGGATAAAGAAGTTTTTAATGAGTTAATTTTACGTGAATTGTATAAATTAAAGAAAAAAAAGCTTTTTACATAACTCAGCTGAACAAAAAAACCATGTTTACTAAATTTTAAGTCTTTAGATATAATTGCTGATATTTTTATTATTGTTATTATATATGACGACCCGTAACTTTCTTGTGGGTGGATTTTTGAAAACACCTACCTGCTCAGCAAAAGTAACACATTGTTACAAATTTTGTGTAATAAACGCTAAAAATAGTGTACATAATTTTTATCTGGAAGTGTAATACGTTAATATATTACTTTCTGATGCATTTATTTTATGTTAAATAGCTGTTACTGGCGACTTCGTCCAAGTGGAATTTAACAAAAAAGTGTTTATTCACTTCGCAGAGTTTACGAAAACTTTTCTTCTACTTTGTGAATCTATGTTTTTTTGTTTTATTTTTTTCTTTGCATTTTGTTGAGCAAGTGGTGAAAGGGACGCATGATCTTTGACACTGTCGATGGGTGAGGACTAAAATCTTTAGGATCAAAATAGGTATAAGTAGCAAGTAGGGTGAAACGCGAACACAAACGAAACCGCAAGGAAGGGGGTGAAAGTGAAAGGGACGCATGACCTTTGACAATGCAGTTAACGACTGTAAAATCATTAGGATCAAGAAATGAATGGGAAATGTGGCGATTGGCAGCAACCTAATCAAAGAAAAAAGTTTGATATAACTTTTAGCAATCTTTGAGACAGAAGGCTCACGAAATAAAATAATTCCTATTAAATAAAAATAATCCATCCTGAATAAAAATAGTCCCTATTGAAATAAATAATCCCTATTTGAATCGGATATTGATCACTATTTCATTGGTTTTAATTTTATTTTCCCGGAATTCAATTTTTTTCTAAAATACAAGTAGTCTAAGTTATTTCTTATAACATTAGCTATCTGCCAGTGAAAGTTGTGTCAAAATTGGTCCAGCCGCTTTAGAGATTAGCCTAAACAAACAGACGGACAGAAAGACAGACAAAAATATTAAAAATTGATTTTTTCATATAAGTACCGTATATACTTTTAAATGCATTTAGTAAAAAGCTGTTAATTTCAAATTACAAACAGACACTTCATTTTTAATTATATGTATAGATGTATGTACAATAGATTGATTTTTTGATTAAGCTGACACTATTCAGAGCAACTTCAGGCTAAATCTAACAATCAAAATGGTATCAAACTTTGTATGGAGACTATTGTTGACTGGTAAGTAGGATTCATTAAAAAAATATTTCCAAAATTTGCCGATAGGGGTACTTATAGAGCTGTACAATGTAAACGTGTTTAGAATAAAAGGGAAAAATAACAAGTAAAATGTACAGTGAAATTTCAAGCTTTTTTATTACATTTAATGCGACCAACATTCTTAGAAACAATCCCATGTATTATCTGCATAACATTCTCCATCACTCTACACAACATGCCACAAGGAATATTCCGTACTGTGGGTGATACACAGTCTTTTAGAATATATAAGTGTGCAGTTAAGTTGCACCAATATAAAACGTTTATTTTAAGTAACCCCAGAACCAATAATCACATTGAGGTACGTCAGGTGAACAAAGCGGCCATGCAACTGTAAAATCATGCCTAATAACTCTTTCACTTGTAAAGTGACAGCGCAACAGCTATTTGCACCTTAATAAAAATGTGTAGTGGTGTACCATCTTCCATAATTAATATTTGATTGAGAAATTTTCATTATGGAAATTGTGGATGACAAAATTAGTCAACATGCTGTGGTATAGTTTTACATTAACTATACATGTAACTGATTTTGTCGGAGTGATATTCTCAAAAGTGAATGACTCAATGATCAATTCGGCTGAGAAGCCACACACAATGTAGACTTTTGCGGAAACATAGGAGTTTCTTGCGCTGCGTGAGGCTGTAGAGAGGTCTTAATTAGGCAATTTTGTGTATCAGTAGTAGCTTCAGAGGAAAATCGGCATCATTTACCCATACAGTTTGCCTCTTTAAACCATCGTTAACCACCATACTAGCAAGAAACGGCAGAGTAAATGTCAGTAGCTTGTCATAATCGTTGTGTTTCAGTTCTTGTGAGCTGTTGAATTTGTATGAATATTAGGTGAGAAAACTTTGCAAAATTTTCCAAATCCTTGAAAAGTGCCTATTTAATTTTCACGCCACACCGTTTTTGCTGCTGTTAACAGCAATGGTTTCTTGTGATCTGTCGATGACCTTAAGTTGTCATATTTATTATCACCTCTTCTAACTTGCTTCAATTTTTATCTGAATTTTCAATTAATTCGATTCCACGCACTTCTTAATCATTCCCTTCAAGGCAATACACAATGAATGTCCAATATGTTGCTTCTGTCCGGTTCAAAGCTAACAAACAGCTATAGATGACTACAATGATTAAGATAGAACAGCTTAATCAATTATGAGTATTTTGGCAATGTAAGTTGCATATTCATTTGAGATAAATGCTATTGTTAGCCTTGCGTAGTCTTGTTACAGCCCTAATTATTCACCTTTTCGTTGCATACGAAAACAAAAATTGTCCTTTTGATTTGATACCCTGTTTTATGTGACTTGTTGATTTGGTAATCTATAACAGCTCAAAAATAACCCTGAAGACTATTTGTGAGCTACATTTTTTTCACTGAATCTTTATTAAATGTAATCATTAACCTCTATACCAATTTTGGTGCCATTTTGATTGCTATATTAAAATGCAAGTCACTCTGAATAGTGTCAGTTTTGAAAAAGTCTTCCTGCATATACTCATGCACACACACAGGTTTGTTTTTATTACTTTTATAACTTTTCCTAAGGAAACTAAACAACCGTCGTGTACAGTGAACAATTTTATTTACTCTCAAATCGTAAACCTTCAAAAAATTGGAAATAAAGCAAATATAAAAAAGTAGGATAAATGTACCTATATATAACACCCAAGTTTGTTTTGAAAAACTTTATATTGAAGATAAGAGCATTGTAGGAATACAGTAAACAAATAAGTTTAATGTTCTTTTTGAGTGCGGAAGTAGAATTTCACTGATTTTTTAAAGTTTTTGAAAGAAAATGTAAAATTTAAATTTAAGGCTAACACAAGACTTTAAGTTTTTTCTCTTTCAGAAACTATTTTGTCTAATTTTATTAGAAAAATAATCACAGACACACAATGAATTATTTCTCCAAAAAAATCCGACTATTTTTCTAAGTCTGATTTGATTTGTTTACAATATGATTCGAATTAAAACTGAAAGCTGGTGACCTAACAACCAATCAAAGTGCAATGCTTTTCTTCCTTCAAATATCGTTTCTATATACACTACTGGCCACCGTAAATGCAACACCAAGAAAGACAAGAGATAGCACAACAAAATTTATTTTGTATATCACATGTTGACCAAGTATCAAATGATTAAATTTATAGAATTCTGTGAAGTGTGTGGTTCCTGCCAGAGAATCAGTAGCCAGATTAGCTGCCAGTGTTAGAGATTACCGCTGCCACACGCCTCGGAATTGATACAAAAATACTTTGGATGTGTTCTTGGGGTACAGCAGACAAAGCAGCATCGGCACCTTGCCAAAGTTGATCTGGTGTGGCAGCTGGGGGTGTAATCTGTGTCAATCGTTAAGAAACCACGGACCACATGTTTTCTATCGGCGAAAGATTCGGAGAGCGAGCCGGCCCGGGAAGCAACTCAATCTGGTGATTGACGAAGAACTTTTGGACAATGCGTGCCACGTGCAGTTATGCTTTAACCTGTTGAAATATGTGGCCAAGCCCTGAAGGTAAGGAAAGACAACTGGATCCAACACCTCAGAGATACAGCGCTGACTTTTTAAAGTACCGGCAATGTGTACAAAAGGAGTGCGAGAGTGATATGCAATACCTCCCAATACCATAATACACTGTGCAGGACCAGTGTGGCGGTGCGTAACGCTGCTGTTCAGCATCCTTTCTCCACGGTGTTTCCTGATTCGAAACTGACCATCGTGTTGTTGCAGACAGATGCGTGACTCGTCAGTAAAGACAACTTCATTCCATTCTGCCACCTACATCCTCCTTTCATCGCGCAGTTGGCTGCGGAGACGTATGTGGTTGTGCGTCACGGGTAGACCAAGCAATGGACATCTTGCGGACAGAACACTTGCTGTAAACGGCGTCGAATGGTTTGCGCTTACACTGAATGATGCGTTACAGACTCAATGGGTTGTGCTATGGTTCGTGATGTGACTCAGCGATCCATCACTGCCATCCGCACAATTTGCCTGTCCTTACGTGAAGTGGTGTACTGAGGTGGAGAGAGATGCGATGGACCACGTCCATCCGTCTTACCCTCATGCATTCAACTGTCACGTATCCGCATTCCAGTTGTTTGGTTTCGTCCAACAAAACTACCGATTTACCTGAAAGCTAAATCACAATCTCGGTAGGCCACTATCCTTCCTCTGTCGAATTCGGATACTTGATCAAAAGCTGATCTGTTTTCTACGAGACATAACTGATAGTTTTTTGAAAAAAACCACAAGCAAAACACAATTGCCGTACTTGAAATCGTTGAAATCTCAAAGCCGTAAATAGCGCTTTGAGGTGGCGCCACAGGCACACATGATGTGTGTCTACTCTGAAATTCTAATCATTTGCATATCTCACCTCCGCTAATGCATGTTGTAAATTTCATTCATGTTCATTCATGTTATTTGCATGTTTTTTTCAGGATGTTGCATTTACGGTTGTCAAAAGTGTAATTAATTCTTATTTAAGTTGTAGTTCTAATCAATTTTTTTTTAAAATTTAATATCACATTTGTTTAAAAATGCTTCAGAGAACGAAAAACTAAATATAAAAAAATAAGGCTCAGTTATTTTATACTAAATTATATATTTTCATCATTATTTACTAACTATATAAATAAATATTAATATCTTGTGCATCCGTACAAAAATGCTTATTTTTCAATACCCATTTGTTAAAATGAGACAAATACAAACGATATAGTAATTTTCAAGGTATGAATTTTTATACATGTATATATATGTATATATATATATATATATGTGTGTGTGTGTGTGTGTGTGTGTGTGTGTGTAAATGTTTATGTACTGATGAGATAGCGATACCCTTTTTGATAAAGTGTAAGTAATTCAAACAAATCAAAATGTTTTATCATCCAGAAACCTTAATTTGAATCAAACAAACTGTAAGACTGATCAGGCAAATACTCTAGACTTTTAAAATTGAACCAAAATATATCCTAATATGAAATAATGTTTATGAATAATTGTTTTTATCTTCAATATTATTTAAGTGCCCCCATTCGAATTGTAATACAGCTTTATAGTTCCTAAAAACATTTTGTAAATTGCATGGATCGTAACATTACAACTTTTACTTACGTGAGAAAAAATTAAAGATTATAGCCTTCTCGTATATTGTTTTTTACAAAAGAAATACCCCTATTAATTATATAAATAATTACTTTTATAAAAAATAATTCTAATTTGAATGTTTATTGTTCTTGAGTTCATATATGTATATATATATATATATATACATACATATATATATATACATACATATATATATATATATATATATATATATATATATATATATATATATATATATATATATATATATATATATATTTAAATGTATAAAATCAATCAGAATTATCAATTGAAAAATTGAAATATATGAATCTTATAATACTAAATCCCATTTCAAAATATCAATGGCAAATATAAAAGATAAAATTCCATCGTTTTCAAACAAAATTAAAAAATTATAAAATAAAATAAAAATTTATAAAATATCCAAGTGCAATCTCGGACTTAGGACCGATAAGTGGGGTTAAACTAGTTTGATGGTGCCAACCTTCCCCCTATTGCAACTTGGTAAGTTAATTGGAAAATATCCAAATTTAAAAAATTTAAAAATTAAAAATAAAAAAGTTAAAATTAAACCATTATACTTAAAAAAACTAAAAAGTTTAAATTAAACCATTATACTTGAAAAATTAAACTATTTACCATCGCATTCTGAAAGATATTACAACATTAAAATATTAAAATTTAAAAACAATTTAGTGCATAATATAAGTGAACCATCAAACACCTAAGATGATGCACCCATCTTTAAAATAGTTGTATAGGTAGAAAAAATAGTTGTATATGTATAAAAAATATTTGAGAGCCGAAAGTTCAAATTAAAAATTATTTGAGATCCAAAAGTTCAAATTAAAAATATTTGAGATCCAAAAGTTCAAATTAAAAAAATATCTAAAATCAAAAATATCAAACTAAAAAATCCGAAAGTTCAAACTAAAAAATCCGAAAGTTCAAACTAAAGAATCCGAAAGTTCAAATTAAAGAATCCGAAAGTTCAAACTAAAAAATCCGAAAGTTCAAACTAAAGAATCCGAAAGTTCAAACTAAAAAATCCGAAAGTTCAAACTAAAAAATCCAAAAGTTCAAACTAAAAAAATCCGAAAGTTCAAATTAAAAAATATCTAAAAACCGAATGTTCAAATTAAAAAAAATCAGTATATTCAAAAATGAATATCGTAAATCATTAAAAACTTACCAAAGAGTATCCTATCAGGAATTCAATCCATATCTTATAGAACGACTTTTCATATTTAATATATCAATTACCACATCCATATTTTGCTCATAACGTCTACCAATGTCATGTCAATCCTAACGTTTCATGATCTAACACTAGAGTTTAATCACTTGGCATTA
Organism: Trichonephila clavipes; assembly: GCA_019973935.1. Lineage (NCBI taxonomy): Eukaryota > Metazoa > Arthropoda > Arachnida > Araneae > Nephilidae > Trichonephila > Trichonephila clavipes. The sequence continues at coordinate 740,945 of BMAU01021144.1, forward strand.
GATGCAAACCAGACAGCATGTAAAAAACTTGCTTGATTGGTCATAAGCATTTGATTGGTCATAAATGTGTGATTGGACATAAATGTTTAATTGGTCATAAATAATTTTAAAGTGTATTCGTGTAAACATTGGCCTCAGTGTGTATTAAAATGTATCCTGTGTGTGGAATGCGCAAATACTTCACAGCTGGACCACTAACAAGCTGATTTTGTGGACCTAATGTTGTGTGGTGGATTTGCAACATATATCTATATATATATATATATATATATATATATATATATATATATATATATATATATATATATATATGTATATATATATATATATAGATATATGTTGCTGTTTTTAATAAATATGGCATATTTGTTGGTCTTTCTAAAAATATTTTCTACATTTAAATACATTTTTTCGTACTATACTTCACCAAAATAATATTTTCGACTTTTACTTTGATTGTGAACCTTAGTAAAGAAAATTACAAAATATTTTAGAATTATTTTTATAATTTTAGTTTCAAATTATAGCGTTAGCTTATCATTTTATGTATATATATATATATATATATATATATATATATATATATATTAGAAAAAATTTAATTACTAATTTTACTACTAATAGACGTTTTATTTTTTTTTCAAGCTCTGTTCTCTGATTCGAGCTTGAAAAAGAACCTTTTTTGAAATTTTTATTTAATGCAGCCTTTTTTTTTAATTCGGCACTTTTCTAACCATTATATTCCCAAGATTCTCTTTTATTAGAAATATAAAAAAAATTAATCAGACTTTTGTCTTCAATGTTTAGTTGCAGTGAAACATCTTTTTTTTTCTTTTTCGTTTCAAAAATTTAAGCTATCAATTTTTCTATTTAGTATTTAAAAAAATTGTCTTTAAAATAGAACGTATTAAAAACTATACACACACCCATGTGTGAGTTTATGCATGGGAATGCGTTTGTGTGTGTGTGAAGAGTTTTTAGTACTTCGGTGTTTTAACACCGCATGTTACCCACTGAAGAAATTACAGTATAACTATTTCATTTATAAACCCAAATTGAGCAAATGTCATAAATAAAATCGCAATCTGTAATAATCTGCATTCAGAGTCATATAGATAAGATGGATTTCTGCAGATTAAACACTGTACATGTCCAAATAATATTAGATAATTTAAAGTTGAAACATTTATAGATTATCAGGGAAAATATTTTCTCCCAAAATGTATTAAATATTATAACTCTAAAAAATTTATTACTTTTACCACATCATTGTGATTGTTGTTGTTTTTATCTAACTGGAAATTGTCTTGGGTTTACTTATACAAATGTGTTGGGATGGATAATAACATCAAAAATGACACAAGTGTTTTTAAGCAATGTATAATTAATGTGATAATTAGTAAGATCTGTCATATGTGTTTAAACAATATCATAAAAATGTAGCGTGTGCAAAACTGAAATGCAGAATTAAACAACTTATTTTTGTAAGATAACATATTCATATATATATTTTTAAATTAATTTTTTTATTCTATTTATGTAAAATAAAATTCAAAATTTTTCGGATAATTAGAATACATTACATAAAAGGTCTACAAGTAAAAAATCTCTACAGAAAATAAAACTTTGAAGAGGTACTAAGGATCAGTTTTAAGAAAATAAGAAGAGAAGTTTAATCTTTTCAATTAAATTTTTTAGATAAATAAATAAAATCAGTGCTTATAAATAACTTTTTGATCTACATGAACATGGTTATATTTTGTAAATTATTTGAGTTTAGAATGAAAAAGAAACCAAAAAAATAAATAAATTTAAAAAAATAGTTAGTTTGAACCCTGATTCTAATCGAAAAAAAAATTCTATAGTTATAATTTTTGGTAGTTTAAATGTAAATTATAGAGTGAAAAATTTTCAGTTTCCATTCTCATTTAATTTTTAATACCCAACTCAAATATTTTTTAATGAATGTCATAAGTCTTCTGCAAAAGAGGAAAAAAAAACACTGGAAAGTATAAATTATTGAAGAAAGAATGAAAAGTAAAATTTAGCAGCGGAAATAAGAATTATCTGCTTAAAAGAAAAAGGAAATCACAAAAACGCCACTTCTACCAAATTCTCTACTATGGTTTTAATTGATTTTTCCCTTATTCCTTCGTTTCTTTCCAGTTAATTTTTTAGACAGAACAAGTGATTGTTCTTTTTTGAGAGTTCGTATAGCTGGCTTTTCTTTTTACTTTCTCTTGTAGTATCCATAAAAAATACATAATTTTTAAAGGAATGTTTGAGAGGAAGCATTTAAAAAGGGGGTACTTAATATATATCATTAAGCATTTTTTAATTAAAATTATAATGTACTACAGTACTAGCGTATTTGAAAAAATAAATTAATAAAAAAGTTCTGGCATTTTTTTTGGTTAAAAAAGTGATTAAGTGGCTTCCTTAGAATTAATTACATAACTTAAATCAGGAATTTATATATATGCTAATATTTAAAGAACCTTTCTAGAAATATTTCTTGAATTTATCAGTAAGGAATTCAATTAACAAATTATTAATAAATACGATGAATTAGGTAATAGTAACACAAGTATTTAAAATTGTGACACTTATGAAACTACTGTTAGAAAAGAAACTATTTTAATTAATTCTTGAAAGAGGATTCTTTCGAATGTTTCATGTGGGAATCAAAAAATTTTCTATAGCCATTTTAAAAATATTTCATATTTCAAGACTATCTTCTACCAATTTTACTTTCTATATATTAGACAGATACATAATAAATCCTGTCATTTGTCCAGATGTCAAAAAAAAATACACTGGCCTCAAAAGTTAAGGTACAACATGTTTTTCGAAGCTCACCATAAAAAAAATGGCAGTAACAATAAAATGCATAGTTTACATGAATGATAATAACGAACTTTAAAAACATTAATGCAAAAACGATTGCTACAACTTTTATTTTATAGAAAAGAACGTATATTTATGAGTGAGAGAAAAATATGCAAATATCAAGCTTTCGTACTTTTGTGTGTAAGTTGTGTTGATTTTCAACAGTTGTTGGCAGTTTCGGTGACAATAGTCAATAGAGTTTAGAAAATGTCTCAGAGACGTCGTTTCCCCAATTCGTTAAGGTGGCGGGCAGTTGGATGGATGGAAATGGGATTGTCGCAGGCTGATGCTTCTAGACGTCTCAATGTGTCTCGTAGTGTTGTTCAGCGACTTTGGGATCAATACCAATCGGAAGATTCTGTGTCCAGAAGACCTGTTCCAGGCCGACCACGAGCTACAACACCTGCAGAAGACCGTTTTCTAGCTCTTTCGGCACGAAGGAGAAGAACCACTACTGTGCCGCAGCTCGTTGCAGACCACTTTCAAGCATCAGGAAGAAGAATCTCCGCTACTACGGTGCGAAATCGTCTTCACAATGCAGGTCTGTATGCAAGAAGACCAGTTGTGTGCGTTCCCCTCAACGGACGACAGCGAAGGAACCGCTTATGCTGGGCAAGAGAACATGTTTCTTGACGCAGTAACAATGGGCTTCTGTGCTGTTCACAGACGAGTCCAGATTTACAATGGAGAGTGATTCAGGGCGTCTACTGATCTGGAGGGAACAGCGCACTAGATACCATCAATCCAACACTGTTGAAAGACACAGTTATAGAGGTGGTGGAATCCTGGTTTGGGCAGGGATCTCGCTCGGTGGCCACACTGACCTGCATGTGTTCCATGGAGGAACCGTAACTGGTCTTAGATATCGGGATGAGATCCTTGATCCATATGTCCACCCATATGCTGCTGCTATTGGTAACGACTTCATTCTGATGGATGATAATGCACGACCTCACCGAGCTCGGATTGTTGAGGAGTATCTGGAGGATCACGGTTTGGAACGAATGGAATGGCCAACTCGATTTCCAGACCTGAATCCGATAGAGCATCTTTGGGACTATCTTGGCAGAGGTTGCTGCTTTAAATCCTCCTCCAAGGTCGTTACATGAGCTGAAACAAGGCTTACTCTGTGTCTGGTCTTCGCTTCCCTATTCCGGTGTCCGACAACTTAATAAACAGCATGGGAAATCGATGCCGTCAATTCATTCAAGTTAGTGGTGGACACATTCCTTATTAGAACCCATTTTTGTATTGTTTTTATGCCATTTTACCACATAACACTGTGATGTGCTGTTTTCTCCAAGAATGGACTTTTCCGCAGAGATTGCTTTTTTTGTTATAAATCGTTTTTGCAATACACTTATACAAATTTCTATGACGCATTCAATAAAAACTATTTAATGCACATATCCTCAAAATTTTGTTTCTACATTCATTCATTTGCAAATTAGACACAAAACCCGGTTGTACCTTTAACTTTTGAGGCCAGTGTAGCTACAAATTTCATTTAAACCAGTTCCTTTAGATAACAGTTAAATCAAAGTATTTTGAGTCAAGTGGGATCATCCAAATTTGATCTTAACTGAAATGTTTGAAATTTTAGCAAGATGTTAAATTTCCTTTTAGTGTGCTAAATTTAAGAATAGAAATGTCATTTTTTGTATAGAAAAGTATTTTTAAAGAAACGTTGAATTTGAAAACTTCTCAAATCAATAATCTTCGGTTTAATATTAATGCAAATAATAGAAAATAATTATATCATTAAAAAACTATACTTAAATCAGAAACTTTTAAATCTTCCAGACTAAATTTGAATACTTTGTTAAAATCTTTAACTTCGAAAACTTCTTTGCCAATCCCATGTAGGCTTGTAATTTAGTGTCAATTCTAAGAAGCCCATTTTAAATGTTGGCACGTGATGTGAGGGAATATCTCTGTAGCTACATGTAATAAAATATTGCGTGTGAAATATTGTTTTTCTCAACATTTACTGTCCACTTCAATAAGCATTATATACTAGCTGCATCTGCTGGTATAAACATGAGGTAAATTTCAGAATCTAGTTATAAGGGTATGAGATTACGAATATGCAGATTTTTCAGTGTTTACTTTTTAAAAAAACTTTAAAGACGGGTTTAAGAGAGGATGGTATTTTAGGGACTTATTGCCCTTTTTAAAAGAAAAATGTATTATAACAAGCATTTAACGGATCATGCATTTGGAAATGTGATGACTGAGCTTTTGGGTAAGTATACAAGTTATGAAAACAGATAATTCGTATATATATATATATATATATATATATATATATATATATATTAATTCGGGCATTAGTTGTATTTTAATTACATAAATATACTATGTACTTGCATGCATCATTTGAATTTAATGACAAATTTATGTTCTCGTTCCTGTCAATTTATACATTAGTATTCCTTTTTTTTAAAAAAAGTCTTTAAACACGTACATGTAAAAGGCAAATAAATAAATTTTATTTTTTTTATCAAGTGTTATAATTGTTCTTTATGCGTATATTTTGAAAAATATAAATAGAGCATAAACCCTTTCTCCCTCCCCTTAATGTATTTAAAAAAGGATAGCACACTAAAAAGAAATAGACAAATTGAAGTGCAAGAGATTGTTGACGTTTCATTTAAAAATCAATTAACGATTACAAGAAATGTATCGCAATAAACACATATTGAACATTTCATAATTACATCAAGGTTTCATTTACAACATGGATATTATTTTTCACTCTTTTCAAAAATGCCATTGAAAAAGCTAAATGCATTACTATAATTTTTACATAAATTTTTTCGTGTTGTAAGACATTTTGAAATTGTGAACCAAAAAAATGAGAATAACATGAACGCATTCTTATCGTTGCATCAATTTGCGTTAAATATTCATTTGTAACAGCAATTTCTCTCCTGAAAAATTAATATTTTATTACTTTACTATGCTTTTACAGGCAGATTCCTAACATTACAAGCTTGTGCATTGCAAGTATTATCTTGTGTCTATTGTGCACTGTTATGCAATCATAATTAGACACATATTTATACTTTGGCTCTTGTCGTACACATATTAAAGAGCTGTAATTTTTTTAAGTTTATATGTATAAAAAGAGAAAGACGCAGTTTTATTTTTAAATATCTAGAAGACTATAACATTTTCCTCTAAAGAAAAGTCTTATCTTCGCTTGTTACACACATTTAAACATCATATTTAACATGAAGAATAAACTATCTTGTAAGTGCATCGTAATTAATCTTGTGAGTGTGTGAACACATGATTATCTTCATGAAATCCGTATTTTTGTTTCATTAAAAAGAAATGAATTCAATATTATAATTATATCCATACTTAATAAAAGTTACTTTAATATTTCATACACCCAAAGCAATTTTCAAAATTGTGTACAGTAATACCCAGATCGTACTCGATAGGCGGAACTGAATGATAACTACGTAAGTTGAATTCGCGTAAGTCGGGGTATAATTTCACATATAAATATATGTAAATTATCTTTAGTTGGAGCTGAAGACAAAAGAAAATAATTAATTAGGAAAAAATGTTTAATAAAATCTTAGATAACATAAATCAGCGTTTCTCAAACTGTGGGGTGCGACCTCCTTGGGAACCGAGACAACTCTATGAGGGGGGCGCGAGCATATTGAAAAGTCGAAAACAAAATTTTGTTTAATTAAATTTGTTTGCCTTAAAAAATAATAAATACATTCTGACATAATAAAAAAAATAAAATACACGTTTACATTTATACGTTACACTTATAAATGTATTAGTGCTACACAATGTATTTTATAATTAATTTAACAGTACAAAGTTTTAAGATCAAGTTTAATAATTACCAGTGACCCCAAGAGCTTGTCATATATTATATAAAATTATATACAAAAATTAACACTTATCATGATAATTTGTACTTTTTATAATTAATCCCTTAACAGCCGATTAAAAGTTACGCGATTCGCTTCCAATGACAACCGTTTTCCAAGTAGGCGGCGCGTTTATGCGATGTATTGGGGGGGGGATAAGGAATAAAGAAGAAAATAATCTGAAATAAGTAAATCCTTCGCAAACACTGTCAAGGTCATTTTACTGCATTCCAAAGCCTTCGGAATAATTTTATGAATAGCAGTGCACAGAAAAGATCGTACTTTGGAAAAACGTATATATACGTCCGGGGAAAAAAACGCTTTGGCTCAGCGAGAAGTTTATATACGCCGAAGGCATTTGAGAGGTTAAAGTCGTATTGAAGCTTTAGCGTCAAAGTATAGTATTAGTGAATTCAATGAATTGTTATTGTATGAGGGGGGCGCGATGAAAATTATTATTGAATATTGGGTCACGAATATTGAAACTTTGAGAAGCAGTGACATAAATACAAAATTGCAAACTAAAGTTAATTTGATGTAGAAGAATTCAATAAATGTAACAAGTTCTCTGCTTTTTTACCCAAAAAGTTTATTTCTTTTTCCGCGGGATTTCATCGTAGTATGATAATATATATATATATTTTACTCCTTGCTTTGTTGAAGAAATTGGCTCGTCGTTGGAATATGAATTTTCTAAAACTTGTAATCCTTTTTTTAATTAAAGGGACACATTTTGTCGAATGACCAACAGACATTTGATCTGATTGAACTGGGTCTAAAGACTCTAGTTCTTCAATGCCTATATCTTGCTCGAGTATTTCTTTGAGCTTATCAATTGTCAGCTCATGATTGTAGGAATCCAGTGGTTCTTCAGCGCCATCACTATCCACTTCTAAATTTATTTGCTTGGAAAGATTGACAATTTATTCAATTAAATTATCAATTTTATCAGGCTCTTGCATTGATTCAACCTGAGTGTTAGTGATGGAGAAAAAAAGAAAAAGAAGAAGGAAAGACTAATAAACGAGATTTGAAAATCACTACTCCGAATTCTAGAAGCGTAGTTCGGGTTATCGTAAATCTTCGTTCCTAACGAAGTCGGGTTAGCGTAAATAGATGTATTAATATATTGAATTTATAGATGTTACTTATTAGTAAGGCATTGGAACTTATTCTTTAGAATTATAACGAAAAATAAAATAATGCATATGTAAAAAGTGTTTAAAGGGAAGCACTTTTCATACACACACATAGCATTTTTTTTGTCTCCATGATGTTAAGAAAAAACAGTTTAAGGATTTTTTTAAATAATTAACTGGTCATATAGTCGCTATTTTTTATGTGCTTTTCCGTTATTATTATTTTTATTACACCATTTTTATAAATTCCTTTATTTTTATAAATCATATGCGAAAAGCTTTAAAATGATGGAAATTTGTATATTTTTTAAACGCATAATTTCACTTTTATGAATATTTTTTGACACACAATTGAAGAGTAAAATATTTAATAATATAGTATTAAAACATGTGTTTCAAATTTTGCAATTATAAGGCATATTTGATTTTCAAAAAAAAAAAATATTTCATTTATCTTGTTATTTACTCTTTTCAGAAATAACGATTTTAAAGTAAACATTTTTATTTCTTTAAGTAATGCATTCAAGTACCGTAACCTGATTTGCCAAAATACCCTGTATATTTTTAATACTTCTAATTTTGTTTTAGTAAAAATTTTAATTGGATAATTAGTATGGATAAATAAATGGATACTTGTCATGATATTTAGTGTCACTTAGATTAGAATGCATATATAAAATTGTTTTAAGGACATTTTGACAACAAAAAGTTCTTTAAATACAATATTTCAACAAAAAATTAACTTAGATTAACATTTTTTCAAAATGTTCTCCTTTTACAAAAAATGCTTCTATTATAATAATATTTTGCCTGTTTATAGCTCAGACCTTTATACAGAGGTCCAACTATGATTTTTGAAAACTTCACATTATTTTCAGAGTTATAACCAATTGAACTTACTATCGGTGCTTTTTTCTTAAAATTTCTCCCCTCTGTTGTCGTAAGACATGGATAAACGCACTTCTAAATTAAATATTTCAAAACTTCTAGTTGAGCGTTTGTACAGAGATTTGAGGTATATGCAGGCAAAATATTATTATAATAAAAGCATTTTTCACAAAAGGAGAACATTTTGAAAATGGGTCCTTCTATGTTTATTTTTTGTCAAAATATTGTACTTAAATAATTTTTGTATTGTAATACTATTCTTAAAACAATTTTATATACATTTTTTTTTATTCTAAATGACACTAAATATCATAAATATCATCCGTTTACACGCTTTTGCAAAATCACGTTTCCGAAAGTAGTCGGACACCTTAATTATGAAACAGCTTTTAAATAACTGGAGCATATTTTTTCGTTTCACAACATAATCACTTAGATCTAAAACAAACTTAAAAACCTAAAAGATATAAACAATTTGATAGGTTTTGCATTTGTACGTGGACACACGAGTGTTTCTGGAAAAAATTGGGCCACAGTTTGCTTGCAAAGACTGTTACCAAGTGGGAAATTGACATTCCGTTAATATCCTTGTATTCTTTTACTAGAAGATTATGAAAGAAAAACGGCGGAAAAGAACTTTGAACTAAGAATATCTCATTTTAAATAAAGGCGGCTTAGAAAGATTTTTTTTCCGTCCATTAATAAGAGATTTCATGCCATCCGTTTTTTTACTAATTACAAAACAGCCCAATTTCTAACAGGTCATGATAAATTAAAAAATTATATGAACAAATTTAATTTTCTCCCAACTTCTCCCTACGTTTATTGTACTGGTGGTGACGAAAGGGTAGAATGAATATGTGCTCCTTCTCCTTTTGAAGTTTATCAGGGTTTTTCACTAACTTATTTACAACAGAAGTTTTTTTGACAATTTCTGTAAATTCTTTGTAAGCATTTGAAATCTTTCATAACATTTTTTCTCCCTTTTGTAATATGTTTCATACTTAATTCTTAGATATTTTATGGATTACGGGAATATATTTTTCAATATAAAAATAGCTTTTAGGAAATCAATCAAATTGTAAGTATTTTTAAATAAACCGCATAAAACATGTGTCAGTTTATAAATTTAAAGGAAATTACTTCAAATATTTAAACAAAACTTATACCTTTAAGAACAGAATTATTAAATATGAACAGAAAAATAATTGATCTCAATGGCTGAAAAGAAATATTTTCTCTTTCACTGATTTCATTATTGTTATTTAGACACTTGCGTGCCCGAACACTTTCATGATTTCATAAGTAAAATGAAAAACAGGAGAAATTATTTCTGAGACAATTAAATGTAAATATCTTGACACTACAAATGGCCCAGCGCCTTAACTGATTTTCTTTCCGTAGGAAAAAATAGCTTCTTAATTTCGGAAATATGTTTTGTTGCAAACATTATTTCCGAAAAAGTCATTAGAGTTGAGGTACATGCGATTTGTTTGAGTAACTCTTGTTTTATTATTTATCCTCATTAATTACCAATGGTTCACGATACATTTTTTCTTTTTTTCTGTTTTCTTTTTTTTTTTAAATTAGGAAGAAAAATGATAGGAAGATGAAAAAATATTGCTAAAAATTTTCTCGTCATTTGTTAAGGAACTAGGTTTTTCAGAAGTAATTTTGCTCTGGAAATTATTTGTGAATTGCTTTTAAAAATGCTTACTTGAAAAACCAATATGGTTCTATAAACTTATTTATTTTTAGAATCATTAAAATATTTTCAGAGAACAAAATTTAATAAATAAAACGATTGATTTTAACACAAATTAAAAATTATTATACAAATAAATTATGCTTATTTTATTTGAAATGCTATATGGCAGAAAAAGACGGCTATGTTATTAATAAAGTTGGATAATTTTATTCATTCAAAATCATCGAAAAGTAAAACATTTACAATACATTAATTTTACTTTTACTTCTATTTGTAAGAAAAATCATATTGTTATATTTAATGTTTCAATAATTGATTAAATAATTTATAAAATGCATAATATATTCAAAATAGTCAGTTTATCATATGTATGTTACATAACGCCTATTTTTGCCAACAATATTTTAAAAAATAAAATGTTTCATTCAAAAAATTATTTGAAAGTATGTAAAAAGCACTATGTCATTTAAAAGTTGTATTTTAATAAGTTCTTGGTAAGTAATTGTTTTTAATAATTCAATATAGAAAGAAAAAATATACATGATTCTCAATTTAATCTTTTATCTACCGAAGATACTTACAAGTACCGCTCACTTTAAAAAACTACACAGAATTATTATTTTTACAAATACCCTGACAATACTTCGCAGGAATTTCCTTTCGAATCCACACTTTAAAGATATATGACAGCACGGAATCTATGATAAGCATTTTAGTGGGGAAGGTGAATAGTTTATAGCAGAATGTTATGCAATTTTAGCTGACATTTTGAACCGATTGCGAAGATTGGCATTTTTGTTCCGAAAAAGTAGTTAATGTTAAAAGGTGACTTATTATTTTTTGTGTGTTAGTCACGATTTTAAAAAACGATTTAATTGTTTATTTTAAGAGAACAGTGTATATGATTAATTTTACAGTTGAATAACTTTATAACTCGTATTTATAAAAAAAGACAGCACAGTGGATGTAAGAGCAAAACATTGCTTTTTTTTCGTCCGTGTTGTTTATTGTTATTTTTTTCTTTTGTTGTAGAGCCATCACGATAGTACGAGGGCTGTTTTTTAAGTAAGATCCGTTTGTTTTTAAAAAAATACCGACAATATTTTGTTTCAAAAACGCCTTTATTTTAGGATTGTACATATTTTTGCCTATTTTTCTACACAGTTGCCGAGTTTATTAATGCACTTGTCATACCTTAGAACTAAGTTTTGAAAACCCTCTTCAAAAAAGTCTGCCGCCTGATCCGACAGCCAAGAGTTCACGGCCGCTTACACTTCGTTGTAACTGAAGCATTTCCCGCCAAGACCAAGTTTGAGGTACCAGAAAAGGTACCTCAAACACAGTCTTGTTTGTCACACAGATTCAACTGCTTGCATCAAATCTTCAATGATTACAGATGGCCGGCCTGAGCGTTCCTCGTCATGGACGTTTGTTCACCCATCTTTAAACTTCCTGATCCATTTTTGAACTTAGCTTTCTCTCTTCACTTCAGTACCATAAACTTCTGTTACGTGACAATGAATGTCTGCAGTCGACATGTTTCTCGCAGTCAAAAAATGGATAACAGACTGTATCTCACACTTGGTGGGCGTTTCAATCATATCAAACATTTTAAATACGCACAGCAAAGCTTACACGACTGTTACAGAGCTGAAAATGGTACCAGTGTGTTCGCAAAGGATGCTGGTCAATGACGCTGAGACTTGTTACGGCGTACGCGTGAACTAGGGCACTATACGCGCCAACGGACCTTACTTAAAAATAGACTTAAGCTTTTTTTGGCATATCATTTTAGCTTAACTTATTTTTATTTTTCTATTGTTTTATTTTAACGTTTTCAAAAAATTTTAAACTTTGGACCTAAGCATTTTTTTTTTCTTTTGGCAACTAAATGAAATATCTATTCTCATTTCAGAAATTAATAACATTTTAATTTTTTTATGTGTAACAGATTTTTTTTAACAATAATGGGAGATTTTCAGTGTGTTATTATTTTTATCATTATTGTTTCTTTTCTTAGAAAGTCTGAAAAAGAGAAGTTCAGTCTTCCAGAGGCTTTGGATTTATTACAAAACCTACCATCTGAAATCAATGATTTAAAAACAGATGATTTTTCAGATGCAGAAGACCCAGCAAACAACCTGCTGGAATTTTAATTAGATTCTTAAGATGGCGATCAAGACACTGAACAAAACTCTAGGTGCAGTAACGCATGTTAAAAAAATGCAGCATTCCTTACCCCAGGATCCAGTGCTTAAAAAACATTCAATCGAAACCTCATTTAAAATGCACAATGTGTAATGAATTTTTGTGTACTAATGAAAAGAAAACACGTTTCTTTGAATCTGATCAAATTAAGTTTATGTGTAAAAGCTGTTTTTATGTGTAAAAAAAGAAAATAAATTTTTAAAAATTTAATAATTTTTACAAATAAGTATTTTGTGCCATAAAATATTAGTGCCCGCTGGTTATTTAGCGTTTTTAAGACTTTGAAACGCTTTAAAATTCACTTTTTTTCGTATTATGAAAATATTTTAGATCTTTATGGACTAACGGTACTTTAAAGTACCAGTTTAATTGATTAGCTCTAACGGATTAAATTTTCCAAAGTTGAGTATTTCCCTTTATTTTCTGTGCAGTGATTAAAAAAAAATATTGCATGAAAAAAGTTGCAATAAATCATAATGCGGTTGATAAAAGGTTAAGCGTAATTCTTAAAAGTAAAATTACACTACCACTATAATAAGGTTAAATAAAATCTTCAACCAAACGATGGGCATTCGAAGAATATTCACAGGTTCCATAACTATATAGAAAAAAATATATATCCCTTTTACTGGTCTAAAGGAAACTAAATAAAAGTGTAAATGTGTTCAATAGTTAATTAATTAGCTCTTAATACACACAACCTTTCTGTAATTATTTTACCGAATCAAATAAGGAAGATTTACATTTCTTATATTCCTAGTTTAATTTTAAATCAAAAACTCCTTAGTTCAAGATAAATTTCAGAACTGTTATAAAACCAAGCATTCAATTAATTCAAATAAATGATTAATAACGTTAATTTCGTATTTAACACATTGTGATATTTAGCTAAATATTTTTAAAAATTTGAACTCTCTCTCTCTCTAGTAGTCTGTACTTTATGACTACATTTTTATGAGTATGAATTTGTGGCTTTCAATATTTTCTCTGAACTACTGAAAATAATGTTTCCAATTCCGGATTCAAGTACATTGAAAGTAAATGTGAAATGACTCTTATGTGCTTGATATGGTAACCAATGAATGCATAAGAAGATATTTGGGACAATATTGTGCTTTAATTTGCAACCTTTTGGACTTAACATGATTTTAACACGGACCATACACGGGTAATACATTGGAATTGTATTACCCGTGCCATTTCACAGATATATAAAGATAATGATGTCACATCCTTTGCACAATGTAACGTTTTTGATATTTATGGATAATATAATGATAATTATTCAATATTGCGCATGTTTAAGGTAATTTTCCATAATATTTGCATTATGGAATTGGAATTTTTCTCTCATATGAAGTTCCATCTTAAATACTGCATAAACTCGATAAAGAGTAAAATTTGCTTAAAACTTTCCGAATTATAAATGCTAATTATGATTAAGTACTGTAAAATCCAGCGTATAACGCGCAGCTGTACTTTTAAGCTGCAAATTTTTAATTTTTAGGTATATACACCGTATATATTCATGTATATATTCAGGTATATTCAACTCCCTCTTTTACGAAGTACGTGAGCAATTTTCGAGTGTTTTGAAGTCATTTGTTCGAGATATTATTAAAAGATTTAGAAAATAATAATACACTTCTAAGGCAACAACCATTTCAGTTTATAAGAGAATGCCATTTATTGTAAATAAGCAGTATTTTGATATGTATAGATCTCTAATTTTTTTTCTATGCCCACTTTTTATTTTAATTTTTGAAGATCTCATTTTGATATCCGACGTATAACACTCACCCGTAAGTGGCAGTCTTATTTTTGTGTTAAAAGTGCTCGTTATACACCGGGTTTTACGGTAATTGATTAATATTGTTGTTCGTAAAACTATACAGCTAATCTTTGAAACGTCTCCCTATGCCGATGGAGTGTCAGAGCCAACAGTACATGCAAATTGTCATGGAATATAGGCATTGAACCATTAAATAATGACCGAAAAATCAGCTTTCTCTCGTTATTCATATAGACAGACGAGCTCAAGAACGCCAATTTTCAGCAAATCACTAGTGCTTCTGGGCATAGTTGACCTAATGATGGCATTGTTGTATGTGATATGGGCCACATTATGATCTACTATATTCATAGAACAATCCATGACGCCTGTGTTCTATACGAATATCATTTCAAACCAGTTGTACCCCTTTATGGAAACAGTTTTCCCATCGGGTAATGATATGCACCAATAAAATAATGCAAGGTGTAATAGTGTTCGAATCATTCGGTAGGAATTCAATGCAATGACTGTGTTTTCTCATTAAATTTAAATAAATACAATCAGACAATTGTGGCCAAACCTGGGGAGTCAAATACGATCTTCCACGTTACCAAGCTGCAATGAGCGGGAACTGAAGGGCTAGTTATGGAGTATTTATACCAGATACTTAATGACAAATATCAACTTCTTGCAGTTTCAATGACACGTTGAGGGTAAAATATGGCAATACTTCCTTCTAAATCATATGGCTTTAATTTAGTGGTTTCTTAGTGTAGTTCATTTTCAGGCCCTGCATTGATATAAATTTGTCTTGCTGCAATTAAATTTGGGAAACTGGAGCTATAGTGACTGATCTTTCGTCGATGATTCCACATTACATTTCATATGGTAACTTTTAATTTTCACATTACATCAAATTAAATGTTTTTCTTTAAAAGTAGTTTTAATTTTCCAAATTTATGGAATATTGCTTAGAAACTTAAAAAAAAATTTTTTTCAGAGAAATTCGAAATTATTCTTTGATAATCTTCATTTGGTGTTCCGCTAAACTATTATATTGTGTTTAATTTTATAAGATTACAAACAAAAGCTTTCAAATAAGATAAGCATCACCTCATAAATCATTGAACATTGAAATAATCTGAGGTTTTGTATTAAGTGCGAAGTGTAAATATTTTTATGCAAAATCATTATAATTGCATTTATTCTTTTGATATTTTTGATGAAATCTAAAGAATATAAAATGTAATTCATTACCCAGAAGAAATTATATTCTTTAAAATACTTCCGTGTACTCCTTTCTCACGTAATAAAAATCTTTGATGTTGAGCATTTTTTTAAAATGCCTTTTCTCGATACATTAGCAATTATAGATGCTTATTTTATTGACAATAATAGAATTAGACATCATACACATTAACCATCTCACAGTGTAGTGCTATTTGTGTTACGCCTACGTATGCCCCGGATGCGCAGGGAGAAGGTTAAAATTTAATTACGCTAGTAAAATAGAATATATATTTTTAATTAACACGTGTAAGTATTATTTTTTGAAAAAAACGGAACAAAAAATATTGACCTTTTATTTGAAATCCATGTCTAGCTCTAATTTCTGAAGTATAAACCTATAACTTTCCAAATAGAGCGAAAGAAGTGATAATACATGTGCTATTAAAATCTGAAATTTGAAAAGGTAATAACTATAATAAATGAGGAAAAAATTAAAGGCAGAACTATAAGAGAACCAAAATGAAAAAAAAAATTAATTACTGAAGCCTTCACTTTTTAATACAGATAAATCAATTCATCTTTTGAACAAATCTTAAATAAGAATTTATCAATTCAAAGCCATTTCAGAAGACTCTACTCCCATTTGGACAAAAAAATAAAGCTTTTATTGGAATTTTTTAAAAAAAAAAACGGAGGAACACACACACAAAACGAATTTTTATTCTTTTATTGTCGTGCCTTTTTCAATCGATACAATGACACAGTTTCCCTAGATACTTTTACCTTTTATTAAAAGGAGACTGGATTAAAGTTGAGAGAAAAAATGTATACAGAAAGAGATAAGACAACGGAGTTTTGAAACAAAATCAAATTGCCTTTTTTTCCTTCAGTTATCACCGAAACCTATCAAAAGACGATTACCAGTCGTTGTACGGTTGATAAAAAGCAAAATAAAAGAAAAATAAGAAAACAAAGCAGAGATAAAGAAATAAAAGAATGGAAAACAGACTGTTTTCACACATAGAAAATTGTCGAGACACTTTACAGCGCAAATCCTTTTCCAATGAAAATTGTTTTCCTTTTTGTCATTGTATTTTCCTGAAACACATCGTTACCGCTTTTGGTACATAACTAAAAAGCTGGATTTTATGATAAGACTTTTTAAAGTAATACATTGTTCATATTAAATTATAGCTGAAAAACTAACTTTTTATCGACAGCGTTTTTCCAACAAACATTTTTTTTTAAATTATACATAATCCAGATGTATAGGTATATATGTGTGAGTGTGCTAAATTTCCAATATCAAGAAGCTATTTTTTAAAAATGTAAAATAAATATAGATTTTGAAGAAGAAGTATTTTGAAATAATATTCTTATTTACAGTATTTATATATATATATATATATATATTATATTTTACATAACTGAAGAAAACGTAATGGTATAAAACAAAATCTAATATTAGGAAACTAGTGAAATTAATAAAATTTCAATAGTGGCGTAGTTAAAAGTTTAATTATCTCTTATTCTAATGTTGAGGCTGTAAAAGAAAATGAAAAGTTTGTATACTTCTTAAAAATGAAACAAGTAAAATACTCAAACCAATAATTAGTGAAGATTATGACAGTGATTTTGAAAAATGGAGCAATTTGCTTAATTTAAATATTTATATAAAAAATACCCTCAGATAAAAAACATATATTAACATTTAAATGATTTACAACTTTGGAATCCCAAATTATGAGTTGGCATCGTCAATATATATATATATATATATATATGTATTTAATTCCTTTATTATTCTATAATATAATTTTATTAGCTAAAGTTCCAGAAGCTTTATATTAAATAAAAAGTATTGTATTAAAAAAAATAATTTTGCTTCAACGCTGATAATGATGTATTTTGAGTATAAAAAAATACTTTTCAAACGTTTCAAGATTCAAAACTTATGTTGTATGTATTTCACAATACCTTTTTAGAATAAAAAAAAAATTCTTTCACAACACTATTTTAAATTTGCACTATCATTGCTCTTAGCTAGATGATATTAGTCAGCGCTGCGAATTAAGGCTACATTGGGCAGTTAAAAAGTGGAAAATTTACTAAAGTATTAGGCGTGATGTGCAAATTAAGGTGAATGATTGGGTTTTGATAGCAACACATCCTTTAAATTCGGCAACAAGAAAAGTGGTAGCTAAATTTAAACCAAATTTTAAAAGTCCGTATAGAGTATTAGATGTAAAGAATAACAACATATAGTGGTATGGAAGGCGGGAAAAAGGTTAACGATTAATGTAGATCAGTTTAGAATATCGCCATAGGAAATGTGACGAGACGAAGATAGGAACTGGTCGTTCAGATAACGGTAGTTTACGCGATGAATCGAGTGGTTTTGACAGAGTATAACAGGGATAAAAGGAGTCGCAAGATGGTAAAAAAAGGGTCAGAGGTAACGCGTGAGTTGGAAGAAAAAGGGTTAAGTTTTTGAAATAATCAGGGTGAGAAACACACAAATGAGACCAACAAGCGCGGACCATTTATCAGATCACTACCTAGTTCTTGGTCTGAAAAAAATAGAAGGATTCAGACTACAGTGGACAGTTAAAATACGGAAAATTTACTAAAATATCGAAAATTTTTTGACTTATTTTAATATTATATTAGCCTCTCTATCAAACGCAATTTTTTTTATTCCATGCATTTTTTACTGAGTTATGGGGTAGTTCCGATTTAGTCATCCATGACCACGCACCTTTCCTTACATTCTGATGTCATGCTGACAAAGCTGTCATGTACTTTGACAGTGCGAATTTTATTTACTGTAGACATAGCCTCTCTAATTTTTATTTTTAAATGTTAATTTATCAAGGTCTGTATGGCAACAATTTGTTTTAACTGTATCCGAGACCTAAATCGGCATTATTTGTTTACAATTCGTTCGAACTTGCGTTTGCATTTCTCCTTCAATTTTATTCAAACTTTATATTGATTATACCAAAACAAAAAGTTCTTTTCAGAACTAAAGTTCATTTTAAATTGCCTTTGTTATTTAAATTTTTTATAATTGATCTTATATTATCGAGATATAGAGAACCTAAAGGTCGTCTTACCACAGTGTTTCTCAAACTGTGGGGCGCGGCCCCCTGTGGGGGCGCGATAACCCTACTAGGGGGCGCGAGCATATCGAAAATAAAAGATTTTAAAATAATTAATTTATACTGGAATGAATTAAAACAAAATACTTTCAGACATAAAAAAATGCACTTTAACTCTGATGTAATTTATAGAAGCGTGCGCGCGATATTAAGTCAACAAAAATAAAAATTTCTTCAATACCTAATTAGCTATATTTGATCCTATAAATAAATAAGAAAACTTTTATTTGATTTGCTGTAATCCCATGATGAGAGATTTTTTTACTACGCCTTCTGTTTAAACCTAACATACAACTCTTTCAGAGAAAAAACAGATTCCAGACGCAGAATCGAAAAAATTTAGGAACATAAAAAATTCATCACTGCCATTATTCTTGAAATACTGCACATTATAGCTGTAATCTGTTTAACCTTCTAAGTTATTGGTACAGTTAGTTATGACCCCTCTATTTATGTGTTTGTTTCTCATTTAGAGAAGTTGTAAGTAATGGATTTATCTGTTAGGCTTTTTTTGCATGCAAAAGACTTTTACGATATTTGGAAAGCCACGGACAGCACTCACACTTTGAAGGATTACTTGGCCAAGACTTATTTTTACGAGTTTTCTATACATATGAAGCATAACGAGAAAAACATTTTACACAATTTCATATAATTATAATGAATACACTTTTACCCGGAATTGGTCGCGGGGGACGCACAGATTACGAAATCGTTAATTTTATCAAAACTGTTTATTTGTTACCAAAGAAAAATTGAAAAGTCCTGGAAAGTAGGTAAGTAAACTTTCTCATAATTAAATTATTCGCTGGAATCACGATTTGTATCGTGTACAATAAAATACTTATTAAAAAAAAGGATTGGGGTGACTCAATAACCCCGCTCGACCATATCGAGTGCGTGCCTGCTCCCGGGTTAAAACACGTTGAAGTCTTTTCGCTTTTAATATTTAAAATAATACAGTTATTCTTCATCGGAATTTTATATTATTGTTCATTATTTAACATCAAATATAAATGCTAATTCTTTGAGGCTTAAAATTACCATTCGCTTAAAACTAATTATAATTTGAGCAACCATTTTAAAAAAAAATCATTTTAAATTTTGTAAACATTGTCAAGCATTTAGCTTTGCACTCCTTACAATTTAACTATTACATCAATAATGTTTAATTTTTTTTATAAATGAACTCGAGCAAAGAGCGGGCACTTCAGCCGGTATAGTTTTAATGTTTCAGTGCTGCACAGAGTATTTTAATTAATTAATTAATACTAATTTAAGAACAAGTTTAATAAGTATTAACGACTTCCATGGGCTTGTCTTGCAAAGCAAAGTTTTTATAAGAAAAATGCTTATGATTATAAATTTACCCTCTGAGTTATTTTTCTATATTTAGCAGATAACTATATTTTGTCTTCTGAGCAGCCACCGCATTTTGCAATATGCTCAATTTAAAAATGAGAGAAAGGAAAAGTAACATAATAATTATCCTATTATTTTATTTATTTATTGCTTAAAAGTAGTATACAAAATTTAATACTTATGTTACTAATTTGTATGGTTTATAATTAAAATCGCCTATTTTAGCTATAGCGTCTAAATGCATTATTACTGCATTCGGTACATTATTAATGTATAAGGGGGCGCGATAAAAATTGTGATCGAAAAGGGGGGCGCCAGTATTGAATTTTTGAGAAGCACTGTCCTACCAAAAGGAGAAAGAAGTTGGCTGAAAATAGCAAGAAGCGATGACAGAAATCTTCTGAAACTGTTGATGAAAAAAAAATAGTATGGTATTGCAGAGAGATACACACACACATTGTATGAACCGAGTACATCTTCCCAACCTTAGACAAGCTATATTTTCAACCCTAAGGCTGTGTTTTCTGAACTATTGCAGAAAGTTCCTTGTAAATATTATACAATCTGTACCCTTGCTATAAAACAACGCCATTCCATGGGGTATTCTACAAAGATGGAACTCTTTTATGTGAATCATGTCATGAAAGCTATGGAAGTAGTTTTTCAAGTTTCCAAGAAGAGACCAAAAATTCACATGATATAAACAGCAAACCGGTGAGTGCCTTCCTATCCATAGGCAGAGGGCATGCTGCTTTGGAAACTTTTTCATCTGTGCTCAACATCTCAACAATGGACCGAAAAAACTTTGCCAAATGCATTTACAACATATCCGTGAAAACAAAGAGGTGAAGAAAAAAATGCTCGAAATGTCACGACAAGCTGCTAGAGAAGCTCACGTAAAAGTTGATGCTTCTCTAAAAAATCAGGAAATAATTGATTTGCGTGTGTCATATGACGGTACTTGGCAAAAGCGAGGACATACATCTAACCTAGGATTAGAAATAATCATCGATGTCCTTAGTGGACTTGTCCTTGACTTTGAAGTATTGTCGAAATACTGTCAGAATTGCGTAGTTGCTGGTCGAGATATGGGAGCCAATAGTGCGGAGTTTCACATATGGCAAAAAGGACATGCGGATTAGTGTGAAAAGCTTTTGATGGAACTCCTGGAGCCATGGAAATGCACGCTGCACTAATTATGTGGAGACGGTCAATTAGTGATTGCCAAATGAGATTCGTTTCCATGCTGAGTGATGGTGACTCAAAAACTTTTCAATTTTTGTCGGACAATAAAATATATGGTTCTGATATAAAAATTGAAAAGGAAGAGTGCCTGAATCATATTGTGAAGATGCTAGGCACACATCGTTATGTAACAAAATGAAAGAGTGGAAGGTGAAAATAGTGACTCTTGGTGGATGTAAGCAGGGAAGCCTTATAGATAAAAACATCACAAAGTTGCACAATTACTATAGAAAGGCAATAAAAGATAATGCCCCTGATACCGATAAAATGAAAATTGCTCTATACGGCAGCTGATGTATTATTGCTCGTCAACTAACAAAAAGCCTATGCATGGTAAGTGTCCTGAATGGGAATCATCATGGTGTTTCTATAAAAGAGCTATAGCCAAAGATGAAACCCCAGGGTCACACTTCCATGAGAACTTACTTGTTGCAACAAGTAGTGGAGAGAATTATGCTTGTTTATCAACGTTTAGCTTCAGACACCGTTCTTGAAAGATGCGTAGCAGGCAAGACGCAAAATTCGAATGAAAGTCTGCATAGCTGCATTTGGCGAAAATGCCCAAAAGAGGTATTCGTCTCCAAAAGGAGGCTGGAAATAGCAGTTACGGATGCCATCGAAAATCACAATTTGGGCTATGTGAAATTTCTTGAAGCGAAAGAGGACTCATGCCTAAATGACAGTTTTTCTTTGACTATTGCAGAAGGACAAGGTAAACGACACATTTCTCAGAATATTTCTACGAAACAAAATAAAAGGAAAAGAAATGCCACGAATACAGATACAGCATATAGTGGTGGTGCTTTTGAAATTCTATTTATCAGACTTATCAAGCAGTTTTCTTGTTATGTGTAATTAGATTTGTTATTATTTTTGAATTTTTGTAGTTTAATTGTATTGAAATACTTTATTTTTAATCATTGCGATTAATGAAATGTGTAATATATTATCTGGTTGATGAAATAATAATGAAATACATTCTGCTAATTTACTTTAGATTTTATTAGAATAATCTTGCTTACTTCAATTTTTATCATTATATATATTACATGTCAATGTGACTGTTACAATAAATATTGCAGAATGTTATACATATATTCTATGTTTATCTTATCTTTATGATATTAGTGTTTTTCAAATTTATATGAATGTCTTTAATTGTTTTTCAAAAAAATAAGTTTTTTCCTTTAGAATAAAAATATCTGTTTTTCTAAAAATGAACGTTTCCTCGAAAACATTGAATTTTTGAAATTTATTCCCTTTGAAATACTTAATTTTTACTCATTGTGAATAATGAAATAAATATTATACTATCTGGTTGAGATAAAACACAACAATGAAATACATTCTACTAATTTACTTCAGATATTATAAGAAAATTCTAACTTATACTTCAATTTTTGTCACTGTATATACCACGTGTCAATGTGACTGTTACAATAAATATTGCAGAACCTTATATACATATATATATATATATATATATATATATATATATATGTATATATATATATATATTCTGCATCTATCTTATTTTGTATGATATTAGTGTTTTTTAATTTCAAATTCATATTTATATCTTTAATTTAAAAAAAGTTAATTTCCCTTAAAATAAAAAAGCTGTTTTTCTCAGAAT
Organism: Trichonephila clavipes; assembly: GCA_019973935.1. Classification (NCBI taxonomy): domain Eukaryota; kingdom Metazoa; phylum Arthropoda; class Arachnida; order Araneae; family Nephilidae; genus Trichonephila; species Trichonephila clavipes. Next base: position 764,087 of record BMAU01021144.1, read on the forward strand.
TAAAAAATTGCCTCGGAACCAAAATTCAAAATGTTCCATGCGTTGCAATTTTTGTCGAATTATAACAAAACTTTCCAAAAGTATTCATCTAATGTATACTTATAAATTCTTGGATGCATTGTAGTAATAGTGATAGGGTGAAAGAAGAAATTAAATTTTTTTTTTATGTAGGGAATCATTAAAATTCCTGAAATTTTTTTTATATAAAAATTTGCGTTTACCCATATTTTGTAAATTATCATATAAAACATCACATTGCATGCATACATTTGTAAAGAATTGCTTAAAGAAGTTAAATCAGGTGAAAATATGAAATTTAAAAAAAAATCAAAACGCATGGAACGTTTTGAAATTTTAAAATTTTCGTTAAAAAAGTTTTTAATTTTGATTTTCATAAAAACTACTCATTTTTTTCTCACCAAATTTTTTATATGATTTTAGTTCTAAGTTGCATATAGGCAGTTAAAATTTGAGGCTTGTTTGTAAGAAATTAAACAGAAATTTTACTGTCCACTGTAGCCTTAAAATTGCAAAACCACCTATTTGGTTACATAAATTTAATTGTTTATAGAAATGCAAATTGCTGCTATTGAAACTTCCATTTTTCTGTGTGATAATATTAGGAAATGTTGATAAAGTTCCAAATATTTTTCATTAAAATTTTTAAATGATAAAGGAGAACGATTCAGAAAAAAAAAAAAAATTCATTTCAGAAAATGTGATCATCTTTTACTTGCATTTTATAAAATCGAAAAGGTGGCGCAGATAAATTTCTTTCCTGCTAAAAAAATGGATAGAAATATTTTGTGCCAATACTAATTTTACCAATAAATATGAGAAAAAGATTGCAAACCTGCGTAATATATGTTTACAAAGAGAAATTATTTATATAATCCATGAAAAGTAAACTGAATGTATCAAATATTTACAAAAATAAGGTCACATGATATATACCATTGCTTAACTTCGGAATATATTTTGAATAAACATATAAAAAAAATGATAAATGGTTGCATTTTTAGATGAAGCAAGAGCCCATTTTGACTATCCATTTAGTACCCGAAATATTTTTATCTTTTAATAATAAACTCTTCTGATTATTAACACATTGTTGATTCCCAATCACACTGGAAAAATAAAAATAAAAAGTTCCGTGCTAGTAAACCTCACGATCGAGCGGATTGGGCATTTTCTGTGAAACCATCATCTGTGAAATTTCACAAGTTATATACTGTTTGGCTCTAAGTTGATAAAATAAACAGACTTGATTCAACTGAAATTGTTACAAATAAGGAAATTATTCATGTACAGCTAAATCTTTTACTGACTCATAATTTACTTTCTGTGGAAATATTTAAATCATGTTTTTATTTTTGACAAGCATAAATAAACATAGCATTTTTCTCAACATGGTTTTGAACTACTTTTGCAGGTTTTAAATGAGAGGCCTTAGAACAACACATCGAAACATATAACCATCAATACATCAAAAAAGGCTATACATAGTATGTCTTTTATCCTGACATGGCATTTTAGCAAGAAAAGTGTTAACTTCGATGTTTTTTTTGAGGGAAGAATTGCAACACTGTAATCTTCATCATCAATTAAAACACTTCTGTTGACAGGTGAAGATGCTACTAACACTTACGTTATCTCTAACAAGCTTCAGGAAACCCATTTTTTGGAACAATTTTATTTTATATTGCTTCTTGTTTGCACTAAAACCAATACTGTTCTGCAGCCAAAACAATAAAACAATGATTTCAAACGCCTCTGAGGGGAAAGGATGATGCAAAATAGTTTTTAAATTACAAATATTTAAATTACAAATATTTCATCTTAACTTGATATATTAACCAGTATTAGTGGCTCATATGTTTTGTCTGTAGCATAGTTAGCATCCAAGGTATCGATAGGTTTCGAAACTAATTTATTCACCTATCACGAAATTTCTTCTTTTTGGGAATTATTTTCCTTTTAGACACCTTCAAAGAGTTTTTTTTTTAAAAAGTTATCACAGTATTCTGTGAAAAATAATAGAATGTATCTGAAAATTATGTTATTTAATTTTTTAAAAAAGTAAACTACACCTTACAAACTCCCAGCTGAAAGCCCTGATTTTCTTTTATGGGGAGAGGGAATAATGATGCAGATATTTGCATAGAGGTTGAAAATGCCATACCCCTCAACAAATGCACGAAAGAAAAAAATAATTTAAAAGAAAGCCACTCGTCTATTCCAACTCTCAAGAAAATAATAAGAAATGTTAAATACTAAACGATATATTTCATTTTTATTTACCCTTTCATCAAAATTATAGAAACACAAAAGAAAAAAAAACAAAGACAAGAAATTACCTTAACAGCTGCATTGACTCAAGTAACATTCAGTCAAACGATAGTGAGGGTAACGAGATCCTGAGTTACGCAAGCAACATTAATATAGTATAATTAATACTCTTGCCAGTTAACAGTTATTTAAACATTAATACAAGTATATATATCCAAGAAAATAGAAATAAAGTGATAACTGCCTTTATATGACAGATAAAAAGACGACATGTATACGTGTAGAATTAGTATATATCTATACAATATTAGAATAATTTAAAAGATTTGTGGGCTTCATATTAGTTTTATTTAGATTACAATTTTATTCGATTAAATTATTTGAAAACTGGCAGAAAAACAATATTAAATAATTTTCTCTTCCAGTAAAACGATAGTAATCGTGCATGTGTGTTTTAGAAGAAAATGTGTTTGAAGGGTACAAGTGATCATTTACATTATTGGTAACAAGAGATATATGATGTAATTAAAATATAAAACCTGTTAAGCAATGGAACTTTTTAAAAACATATTTAAAATGAAAATATAGATGAAAATATGTATTAATTTTTCTTTGAAAAGCATATAGATATCAGCCTTTTGAAGTTGTAAGTAAATATTAAAATGTATTTGATGTTAAAACGGTAATATTTATTACAATCACAAATACATTATAATTAAATTTTAAGCAATCACTTATCATTATATATTCATGGAAAAAGATAAAAAAGGAATTTAACATCATTCGAAGAACATTTTATACATATATATATATATACTTCACAAATTTATCTTATTTTATGTGTTCAGGTTGTTTTATTAAATTTCCACATTTCAGCAGACACTTGTAACAAAACAATAAAAAATATTTCAATATTTCACTGAAATATTAAATAATTTTGAAAATATATTTTTAAAAATCCTTAGTTTATAGTAATTATTGAAAATAAATGTTCTTTTTAAAAATTACAGAATCACTTAATGTTTATAGTTAAGGTATTCGACTACGTTCGAAACCGTGATTTTAAAAAGGCGCATAAATGGACAATTTTCGTGATATTTAGTGTCACTCAGATTAGAATACATGCATATAATTGTTTTAAGGATAATTTCTCAAAAAATTGAATAAATACAATATTTTGGCAAAAAATTGATTAAATACAATATTTTGGCAAAAAATTAACTTAGAATAATCTTTTTTTTTTCAAAATGTTCTCTTTTGTGAAAAATGCTTCTATTATAATAATATTTTCCTGTATATAGCTCAGATCTCTCTACAGAGACTCAACTAGAAATTTTCAAAAATTCACATTATTTTCAGAGTTACCACTAATTGAAATAATTATTGTCGTTTCTTTTCTTAAAATTGCTCCTCTTTGTTTTCTCAAAATATGGATAAACCCATTTCGAAGTTATATATTTCAAAAATTCTAGTTGAGCCTCTGTCTGAGCTACATACAGTAAAATATTATAATAATAGAAGCATCTTTCCCAAACGGAGAACATTTTTTAAAAAAGATTATTCTAAGTTAATTATTTGCCAATATATTGTATTTAAATATGTTTTGTTAAAATGTCCTTAAAAACATTTTATACATGTATTCTAATCTAAGTGACACTAAATATCATGGAAATTATCCATTTATGCGATTTGTAAAATCAGGGCTCCGAACGTAGTAGGATACCTTACAACACCAAAAGGAAATCAAATGCATAAATTTAAGGAGTTATATTTTCTAAAAGGAGTATAAAAAATTAAATAAGTGCATGCAAAAAACAATAGATTTTAAAATATTTTACTTCACCAAGTAAATAAAATCTATTTATTTCATTTTTATTAGTTATTTTTTACTTCACTAAGTAATTCTAAATTTAAACTGAAACATGTTTGATTCAAATAGATTATTTATATTTAAAGAAGCAGTTTTGCATTAGTTTACCACATTAGCAAATTCATAAGCCACTATCACCAAGTCATTATCTAAATTGAACACATTTGTTAGAATTGTTTATGTTACTTCTTCTCGTACCTTAATTGTGATTCATGAAGAGCAAATACTTTCCGTTATACGCTTTGAGGAATTAGCCTAAGTTAACAGGAGACTCGATCCTCTACATTAATTCATTTTGTGCCAGAAAATTGAAATTTTCTTTGTTATATTTCATTTCATTCAAATTAAAAGATTTCCTTGATGATATTACTTACGCAAATAATTATAATTAATAATAATCATTAAAAAAATGCAAATCATAGCTCCAGTACAGCTAATGTTCCTAAATGAAATCGATTTTCATAGATCCTTCAATCCTTCCGAGGCAGATATTATTCTTTTAATAGTCTCCCAGCGAATAAAAGAAAAAAACACTTTAAGGAACAAAGAAGTAAGAGCTGGATCTTAATGTTGGTTAATAATTTAATCCTGTGCCCAATAACAAATGAAATGAGTGCCCTGTCTCCGATAATAGATGCTACGGAACAACCATTATAGACAAAGGATGAAAAATTTATCCAGATCGATAACATCTCAGTACCTGATTTATACATCTATTTCTTTAGACTCAAGGTCCATTTCAACATGTGCAAATATATTAAATTGTGTAAATAATGTGTGTGTTTTACAGCAATGTATGCTTTATTGTATTTAACCTATATACAGGTGGTTATCAAAATATTGGAAGTACCTTAGATTTATGAAAAATCCTTTATTAATATGTTGGAGAACTCATTTGGTGTATAATGCAGCTTAGATTCACCAAGGAATCGATTCGTATTAGTGCTGATTAGTCGAGCTTAGAACCGTAATTTATTTCGTTCTGGTTCAACAATATATATATATATATATATATATATATATATATATATATATATATATATATATATTCAGTTCCGGTGTTTGTTCCTCCAAAAATAACGATTTTCGTTTCAATTCCAAATGATTAATTTTATTTTAAGTAAATTTCTCTTTGTACTAAAAATACAATTCAATCATAAGCAAAAATATAATTTAACAAAAATTAGAAGATTTAATTATTTTTAATTGGTACACTATGAGAATTGGTACAATTGATCAGCATGTACAATAGCAGTGATGAGCTGATAATAGTGATCATTAGCATTGTTATTCCTTATAAAACACGCATTTAAGAACTAAGTTCGTGATAATGATTTTTCTGTCTAAACAGGTTATACAAACATCCATGAATGACTGCATGTTGAGATGCTAAAAATGTAACTCAGACTGATATTTTTCATAAAAAGTCATCAATACTTTTAATTTATACACATACATATTCATTTCGAAATTGAAACTGAAAAGTACTACCGAACATCAAAACAGGAAATCGAGAAGCAATATACAAGTAATGGTGATATAATTATAAGGTGTTGATATTAAATTTGAAAATATTGATAAGTTGGTTACAGTAATAAAATCACTAAAGATTTATCGGACTGAAATAAACCGTTATTTTTTTAGGTTCATTTCTGGTTTTCTGACCAAAATAATAGATTTTGCTCTATTCGATTCAATTCCGGTTCAAAGTCCTGCTGAATAGTGTTTAGAAGAATATTGTACCATTCTTCATGGAGATTTTGTGAAAGTTATGTAAGAAATGCAGGTGAAGAATACCGATTCCGTATTGAACGTTCTAAAATAAATTATAAGGTTTCAATTATATTAGTATTGGGTGTTTGTCCTGACCAAGATATGTTTTGTACTTTATCATCGTACTTATCAAATAATGGCTGGACAAGTCTCGCTCATGGATAGGTGCAATATCATCCTGAAAAATAAAACTTGCTTCAGGAAACAAAGTTTACATCTTAGGATGAGTCCGACAGCTAAAATTTCTGTAATATTCTCTGCAGTGATACATCCTTTCAGTTTTACAATTGGTTGAGCAGAAAACCGTGGCAAGGCTGCCTGTATCGTAACAGATCTACCTCCCTACTTAACAGCAGCTAGGAGACATTCACGGTCATACACTTTTGCAAATTCCTCCAAACATGCACCTGTCATGTTGCATGGAACAGTCTGAAACACGATTCGTCGAACCACATTACTTTCTTCCTCATATGAATCGGCCAGTTTTTGTGAGTGTAACGCCACTGTAGAGGACTTTTGGAATTAACATCAATGACAAGTGGCTAGGGAATTGCTGTTCTAGTCTATCTGGTCTATTTATAAATGTGCCTTCTAACTGTACTCATTGACACTGAATAATCCAGATGCGGATCAAGCTTTGAAGTCAAGTTCTCTGCAGTTGCACATTTATTGGAAGTTAATATACGCTTCAATACCCACTGGTTTTCTTCACTAAGCTTTTATTTCCGTCCATTAAATATCTTGCCGAGCTTGTCTTCCCACACTGTATAATATATGTTGTCAAAACTTTAGACACCTTACCTCTAGAAACGCATAAAAGTTGGATGTTTAGATCACAAAATCTCCGACAAGAGAGTCAACAATTCCACTTTTTTTGGAAATATGAGAGGAATTTCATTTTACGTGTATGGAGAATATCCAAGACTTACAGAACACAAGGAAATATATCAATACTACGAGAATATACATTTCTCTTAATATACGAGTATATATAGATATATATATAAACTAGTAGCTGTATTATTATATTTTAAAGTCCACGAAACGCATTCAACTATTACGCTTTTATTTTGACGTGTGCTTCATTAGTTTGATAACCCTCTGTGTTTGAATATGTTTTAAATTCTCACTTACTAAATACATTTTATATACTCTTCTTTTCGACAACTGAAATGATTTGTCCTAAGAAATCATAATCTAAATTCCCACGAGGATTGGATTTAATATTAATATGGTGCATATGAAATATTGGTTGCTGTAAAACCGGATATATAAGTATTAATTTTACCTTATTAAAGAAACCTAAATCTCATAGATGTTATTGTGATCAGTGCTGAAATTTATATGATATTAATTTTATCTGTGTATTAAAAATATTTTGCGTGGAATTTATAAACTATTTTAAATAAAAATATTCATGGACAATTTCCTCAACAATTAAAAACCAAAATCATACTTCAAATTTACCTCTTGAAAATCAATGCTTTAAATATCATCTATTTATGTTCCATTAAATGTGCGTATCTTTATCAGAATAACAATCTTCTGTTACTCGCAAGGAATTTAATAGCGGATATAACTCAATTGAATATGATATCCCATTTGAATGCAATTGAGGAGATAAACGGTTTTAATTTCATTTATACCTCGAATGATAATAATACAAAAATAATTTATTAATGCAGTTTTCAGTTCAGTTAAATATGATTCAATTTCGTTAAGTTTTAATAAGCATTTAGAGACATTTTATCGCATCAAAATGATGCATTTTATTTTTTTTATCTATTTCCATACGACTCATTTAATTTGTGTGGAATAAAGGGTATTCAAGTAGCTTTTTATTGTCAGAATATACAGAAAATTAAATTTAACACATTACAAATTGGGTTTTAAACAATATATCTTATCACATTGGAAAAATTTAATTGAATGTGTTACTTTCACGTTATACATTATACTTTAGGGAATAATGATTTTTCTCCTAAATGCATTACATTTAAAAAAATAAAAATTTAAATATATAAGTTTAAATTTTAATAAAAATTTGCATTGGGAAACATTAATAAACAGTTTTTAAAAACATTAGTTTTTATAACGGGTAAATCCAAAAGAAAGAAATATAATTTAAGGAACAGATGGAAAATGATGTTATTTCTTGTATGTAGTTAGAATTTGAAAGCTTCCTTATGTGAAATTATTTGAATAATTCAAGTGACATTTAGAAATAATACTCGAAGAAGTGGTTATGAAAATAATTTTATCATTTTAATTATGATATAACTAACCATAATTTTATAATTTTTATTATGAGATAACTACCAATAGTTTTATCATTTTAATTATGAGATAACTAACAATAATTTTATCATTTTAATTATGAGATAACTAGCAATAATTTTATCATTTTAATTATGAGATAACTAACAATAAGTTTATCATTTTAATTATGAGATAATAGGACTTAAAAACATATATTTTATTTTTAAACAAATATATTGATAAAAATGGATTTTTAATAACTAAATCTTTTTTCAAAAATTGGTTGCATGTCAAATTTATAGAATGTGTGTGGTACAGGTTTGAAAAGTAGGATGTTTATGAAAGTTACGAATATGTGGTCAAAAATCAGTACCTTACTTTACGTGGATTATTATAAATAGCAAGTTGATAATTGCGTAAGGTTCACCAGGAAAATAATTCTGGGTCGTTTTGCTTTAGATCAGTACACTTTATATTTAAAGTTTTCCTATCAGAACGAATTTTCCTGAAAATTCTTACGCGTAATTTGTACTGTTACTACATCTAGTAAGGAAATCCCATGATATAAATATTTTAGCAATCAATTCACTTCACAAAATTAATACATAAGTAAAATTTTACAGTATAAAAGTCAATTTTCTCTTGATTCCTGTAATATCATAAGAAGAAATTTGAGTAACATTTACTGTTTTAAATTTTCAAGAGTTAGAAAAGAGTTTAGAGTTTCCAAGATTTAAAAGATTTATAAATAGAAAGACACGGATATTTTTAATGAAGATTTTGAATATCTTAGATTCAAATTTTCTTTGTTACATTTATAAAAGTATAAAATATTATTTAACTATAGCCGTCTTCTTAAAGTAAAGTAAACCCTCCCCCCTTCTCAACAAACCAATACCTGACGAGTCATTCACTCAAGAATGTGCGATAGATAGTGATATTTGGTACCTTATACTCTTCAACTGGCCCTGAAATTCCCACACATTAAGGTGAGTATGACTTAATGGTGCAAAAGCTGATTCCGGCTTAGCTGCCCCAAGAATATATCTTGCGCTACTATGTCAAAATTTTCTATTGAATGGGGAAGATAAGGATCCTGTAAATCAAGCTTAAACCTACTTCATTGTCCTAATTCAGTGACAGCTCTAGCAAACATAATAGTTTTAGATTTTGGACTATTACCATTTTTAATATCTACTTATATTTTGGAGTTTTTAAATTCAGTTTTATCCGTTCTTAGCTTTTCAGGAATTACAATTTGTCTATTATTATTATATATTTTTTATATTATTATTATATATATATATATATATATATATATATATATATATATATATATAAATGTTTTGTTTAAATACACAGGGCTTCATGCTGCCTCAAACAAAAATTAAATGCATTATAAATGGTCTAGATATATTAACAATGAATTATTAGAATTTCCAGCACCCATCGAAAACTGCAATATTCATGAAGCAGTGAATGGTCTACAGTGTTGTTTACAGAACACAGTGTTGTGTGGGATTGTAGTATGGGTTTTTTAGGTCTAAATGTGCCTTATTAAAACATCGGTCGTATCATTTTTTGAAAATTGATATATTTATTCTTGACATTCAAAGTGATTAACCAGAAAATGTGAGTAATTGCACTGTCTTTTCCAATAAAAATAGTGTATTTATTCTTTTTGTACTCTAGCTTTAAACGCGCGAGCGCTGTTGTTTTGTTTCCTTATGAGCTCATTGTTTCACGTGATAATGGCTATAAGTAATACCTTTATAGGGTGAAAGTATTCACATTAAATTGTTTCATAATTTTACAATGAATCTATGTAAATTACACAATCTGTAATTGTTGCATATAAAATAAACTGCATTATAGTACATTTGTAAATATCAAATTGAAGTAAACATTAAAAAAAAAGAAAAACCTTACCCGACGTTATAACATAGCACTAGACAAAAGTAACATTTATTAATTAATTTGGATGCTATATTACATGTTAATATTTATTATATAGTTATGTTGAAACTTTTCTGATATTTTTTAAGGTATCTTAGTTATGAAATGTACTATGAAGAATATTTTTCTGAAATGAAACAAACAACCGTTGGTTGTATTATTACACCGAAAAAGATAAAAATAATCTCAAACTAGGAAAATATTTCAAAAATGTTGCATCCTTCTCCCAAGTATATCATCAAAATTTTAAAAATAATTCTAAAATTGTAAATGAGGCTAAACTGTTAAAATTAGTACCAATTTTCCGGGGAGAAAGCAACATACATTAGTTCATTTCTTTGATAAATAATGACACTATTGCAGTTCAGAGAAATGTAGCGAGCAGCAAAACCTTATTCTTTGAACCGCGATCAATTTGTCAAAGGAGTAGACTTCCCATTTACGTAAGTTAGAACTCAATTTTTCACGAACTTATAAAAGGCTGGTAGCTAAAAACGCGAACTAGCAATGATACCAAAACTAAACTACTTTTCTATTGATTCTTACTGACTCATCAATTTTCGAACAACTCTTCTTCTAAAAGAAGCTTTCACCGATATTTTAATCGAGTATATTGAATCGATTTTGACTGGAAATTCATCGTTTTCCTTTAAATTTTCAAGCAAAAGCTTAGCAAAAATGATAGGAGCCACCGAAGTATTATCTGAAAGCAAAATAAAACACTAAACTTCCAATACTCTTGTTTTCTTTTATAAATAAAGGAGCATTTTATGGTAAATTCATCCTTAGTAATTGTTTATGGCCTATCCCATCTGCTTAAATAATCTCATTATGTCAATAAATCACCTTTCATTTCAGCAAACACTCAATTTTAATAATTATGAAATTGATGTTTTATTATCGTTTAATGAATACTGATTTATTCTCCCTGGAATGAATTAAAGCGCAAATCATTTAATTTTAATGATATATAGAGAAGAAATGATTTTGCGCGATTCTGCCATTTAAAATCCTTTATTCGCAACGTCCTTTTATGGTGAGAATAGAGTAAAATATATTTTTATATACCATTAACATCCAAATGTTATATAAAATTTTTCTCGTTTTAAAAAGTTAAATTGATAAAACATGAAGTAAACTTTAAAATTTCATATTTAAAAACACACATATTTTTTAAACTCACGAAAATTAAAAAATGATATTATTATAAGCAAATTATATGTACTTCATTCTTTAAATAATCCTTAAATTATGATTTAAGTATTCATAATCTAATATAAATATAAATTTCAAGTCTTGCATCTATTTTCGAAGAATCTAGTGGAGCAATATTGCACATGCCACAACAAAGTACCGTTCAGAAAGTAAAAATAACAAAATTTTAATCCCATTGATTCCATACTGTTCAGAGAGAAAATAAATTAAAAGTAAAAAACATTTTTAAGAAACAAGCTTTTATTTAAATGATCTAAAAGGAATAAAATAAGCTTTACTTTGTTGTAACTTATACTTATGTTTACTTATGTTTTAAAAAAAACGCGGCATTTTACTTTTTAAATGACTGATTCATTAACCTGAAAAAAAAATCATACGGAAAGATTTAAAAATCTTTTTCATGAAAACGCATCGATTTTGACTCATTTTAGAAAAAAATGTAAAAAATGGAAATATCATGTTTTAAACAAATTATATCGTATCGTAGTGAAATATATGATCTTTCCCATTAGGTCATTATTTTTGTCTCAGTTTAAGAGAAATATTAAGATGGTTGATTATTAACTTTTGTACCCGGGTTCGAAACAACACCGCCGCTTAGTTTTTATGATTGTTTTAAAAAATTCTCAAAATTTTATTCGTGCATTTAAAAACTTATCCAGCAATTTTGTAATTGGAAAGAAATTTTAATCGTCACAGTACAGTAATTTTCTTCTTTTTTTTACAAAGCAATGATACTATACATATGATTTTTTCTAAAATGAATAAATATCGATGCGTTTATATGAAAATGAGTTTTAAAAAACTCACATACTTTGACTTTTACAGTTAGTGATTTAAAAAATGAAATGTCGAAAACTTTTTTTACGAATTTTTTGTGCAATAATTCATTCCTTTTTGTTGCTCTAGAGGGTCAAGCCACCTGTCAAGCTGTTTAAGAATCGGTGAACAGTCACTTAGTCTAGAGCTCTGTTAGCGACAGGGGAATTTCCATGGCAATACGTTATGCATTTAAAAATGTTCGTACAACACCGGGGGAAGTAAACCTGTATGAGAAAGAAAAGAAGTGGAAAAATTTCGAAACTGGGAACTTTAAGTTATACACTCGGAAAATGCCCGAGCAGCATCGGGCTAAGCAAAGGGGGAATTAATTTTTAAAAAAGAGTATTAGAAGTGCTGATTTTGTGAAGGAAAGGGAAAATTTATAAAAGTAGAGAAAGCCCGTGCAACGCCGGGCCATGCAGAAAGTCTTTTTAACTAAATTCTCTCGATATCGGAATATAAATTGTCAAAACATGTATTGCCATCCAAACTAAACGTGTATACGAAATTTCAGCTTAATCAGTTGAAGACATCCACTTCAAAATTGAGTTGCAAGATTCCACCCGAACAATTTACATTGCAAGGTTAATAAAAGCTTTTAAAATATAACGTACTTTGTACGTGTACAGAGAAGAAGTATTGTAAAATATCTCGTTGTACTAATCAAATATTTTGCACTAAACGAAAAAATTATAATTGGAGGCGCAAGGTATCAATCCCCGTATTTATCAATTGCAAAGCGAATGCTCTACCATTTGAGCTACGCTCCTGGTCGGCACCTGTGTTATTGTAAACATGTTCGCCTTAACACCTGAACAAGATCGTTACAGTAACTAGGAAAATTAAAACAGTTACGGGAGAAACTAGCATCGAGTAAATATATATCTTAGAATGTTTCAAAGTAAATACAAATAGTTTTATAGATCTTTCTTTCTTAGTGTTCCCTGTAGAACAGTAAAAATATAACATTCTTTGTGCGTACGTAGAGTGGAAGTGTTGTACAATTTCTCGTTGAACAAATCAAACAAATTTCAAAAATCTTTTACACGAAAAAATAACAATTGGAGGAGTGGGGTATCGATCCCTGAACGTCTCGCATGATAAGCGAGCCTCTATCATCTGAGCTACGCTTTCGGTTGATACCGGTGTTATTGTAAACATGCTCGTCTTAACACCTGAACAAGACAGTAACTAGGTCGATATCGGAATACAAATCGTCAAACACAAGCATTGTCATCCAAACTAAACGTGTATACAAAATTTCTGCTCAATCGGTTGAAGATATCAGCTCTTCAAAATTGAGTTGCAAGATTCCCCCCGAACATTTTACATTGCAAGTTAAACGAAAGTTTATATAAAAAAAAGAAATTTAAATTTTTTCAAGAGAAATAATTTTCGAATAAAAATTAGTGATTTAAAAACTGCGAGGTCCCGGGAATCAAACCAGAGGCAATTAATTTGAAGTCAGCTTCTCTAATCTCTAGGCCACAAGGGCTTGTGAAAAGAGGTAAATTACGCTTCTAACACATGGGTAAGAATATTTAAATTAATATCATTTTAACTAATTGCGATCTTGGAATATAAATAATCAACACATGCATTGTCATTCAAGCTAAACGTATATATACAAAAAAATTTCAGCTCACTCGGTTAAAGACATCAGCTTCAAACTTGAGTTGCAAGATTCCACCCGAACAAATTACTTTAATTAATAGCTTTTACCTTAAATCTGATATCGGAATATAAAGGCTCAAAACATACATTGTCATCCAAACTAAATGTGTATAAAATATTTCAGCTCAATCTTTTGAAGACATCAGCTTCAAATTTGGGTTGCAAGATTCCACCCGAACATTTTACATTGCAAGTTAAATAAAAGCTTGTGTAATGAATTACTTCAGTAAAAAAAAAAACTTAATTATAGTATAAAAAAGGATTTATTTTAGTAAAAAAGAAAATGGTAAAATTTTTACTTGAATGTGGTGGGTTAAATGTCAATGTTTATTGATACTAAATCCAGATTATTTAACTTTCAAAAAATATTTTCAAAAATATGTATGAGCATTTTTGTAAGAATAGTTTGTGGCTGAATATTTTATTTTGTAACTGTACCAAACTAGATACTAAACTTAAATTTTGAACTACTTTCGTTGAATAATTTATTTAAAAGTTAAATATCTTTTTTATTTTGCCTTTTTCATGTTTCATAAATATTATTTTTCAGATTTATTTGGAAACTTTTCAGATTGTTTTGCAGCACATTTTAAAACTAACTACGTCATTGTTTGAACCAAATTTTCCTAATTTTTCATTTCATTTGATTATTACAATTTTTCAAATAAAAAAAATAAGAAATAAATTACAAGTTTCAGAGATAAAGATACTTTATACAACATTTTAAGGATTTTCCGAGCAAGATGTTAAACAATTAAATTATTCGAGCAATCTTACTTTTCTTTAATGCAACGTTCAAATCCTAATCATTTATAGACAAATTTTCTAAATCTTTATATATATATATACACTGTGCTGGACAATTGCTAAGGACGGATAACACTATCATCCATAGCAACCTCAAAATGAAAGGAAGCAAAATGTGGAAAATTAGAATAAGTGCGGGATATTTGTAAGAAGAAGTATGAGTATGCAATATTTTTTCCACGTCTGTTCATACCGTGATAGCGTTCATAAGAACTTTAAAGGTTTTGACGCGTGTGGACAGTTGTTCCTTCAAGTCAAAGTTTTACAGGAAAGATTTAATAGACGAACTTAAAATTTTTGGCATGTCTTCCCGACATCACATAGATGATTTTATGCGTGGCCGAATTATTGGAAAGATCGAAGAAGTGCGAAAAATAACACATGTTGCCAGGGTGTTCGACATCGCTCACAGTGCTGTTTCTTTGCTGTGGAAGTCATTTAAAACTACTGGAATGTGTAGTAGACGGCACGGGGGATGTCGTTTTAGAAGTACGACGCCTGCAGAAGACAGATATATCGTCCTATCAGCAAAAAGGAACAGGCGCACCACAACTCAGCATGTGGCAAATCAGTTTCTTGCTGCCTCATGAAAACAGATCTCCCGAAAAATGTTGCCAGAAGTTTGAGGGGAGGAGGGCTATACGCACGCAAACCTGTTGTGTGTGTCCCATAGACCAGACAGCACCATACTGCCCGTTTGCAGTGGTGTCGTGAGCATCACAATTGGACTGAACAGGACTGGGCAGGCGTACTATTCTCAGATGAGAGTAGGTTCAGTCTGTCATCGGATTGTAGACGCCAACTGATCTGGCGCGAGAGTGGTACTGCTTATCGTCCAGAAAATATCCAGGAAAAGGACCGATATCCGACAGGTAGTATCATGGTGTGGGCCGGCATCATGATCAATGGTCGTACGCGCCTACATGTGGTTGTGAAGGGGACTGTGATGGGCCAACGGTACATTGATGAAGTTCTACTTTCTCATGTTCGTTTTTTCCGTGGTGCTGTCGGTGATAAATTTGTTTTTATGGACGAAAACGCAATATGTTATCGAACACTCGCTGTTCAGGATTGTCCAGACAGCGAGGGTATTTAACGTCTCGTTTCGCCAGCGCGTTCTCCAGATCTAAACCCCATTGAAAATGTGTGGGATGCTTTGGAGAGGCAAGTTGCTGGTCGAAACTATCCTCCGACAAACAAGAACACCCTCATCCGTGCACTCACAGAGGAATGGGATAAATTGCCTCAA
>BMAU01021144.1:785000-850215 GCA_019973935.1 Trichonephila clavipes
TGAAGAGCTGTAACCCTCGCCTGTATTAATATCTATCCTTCTATTAATATCTAAGAAAGAACACAATAATCAAGTGGATTTCCACCAAAACAATTTTCAGTCTATTTCTACTTTATAAAATAAACGCGCATGCTAAATATCAAGTCTAAATCTAACAGAGCAAAAACGGAATTTTTATCATCAATACGCCCCGTAACCTCCTTGAGAGCATTCTTTTCGGATTCCGATTCAACAAAAGAAACATGCAAACCAAATTTTATTATTATAGTTCTAGTAGTTCGAAAACGGGAATTTTGTCTATCAATACGCCTCAATAACTCCCCCCGCTTTCTTTTTGAGTTGATTTCCGAAAAATCCATTCTTAGTGGCCCTATATTAAACTGAAGAAAATTTCTCAACACATTTCAAGTAAATGGGTTAAATTCAAAATCAGAAATTTTTAAATAACTCTCCTTAACCCCTCGCAACTCCAATCCTTTGGCGGTCGGTATTCCAAAAACTCTGTGTTTGAGAAACTCTATTGTATGAAAGGAACGTACCTTCTAATTTTCATGCAGGTGGGTCTAATAGTTGAAAAAAAAGGAAATATTTATCTATTACGCCACTTAATCCTCCTCAGTGCCCCTTGTGGGTCAATGCTTCCCAAACATATTTCTTAGCATATCTCAACACCATGAAAAGAAACTGCTTATCAAATTTCAAGACTGTATGTCTAACAGTTTAAAAATGAAAATAATTATCTATAACGCTCTTTAAGGTCCCGGAACGCCACTTAGGAAACGATTTCCACAAAGCCCATCTTATAGCGGATCTCTACTCAATGAATGAAATCTGATTACTCAATTTCAATATTTTACGTTTAATAGTTTAAAAAAAGACAATAATTACCTATAACGCTTCTTTATTCTCAACAAGGCCACTTGGGGATTGATTTTCACTAAACTCATTTACTAGCGGATCTCTACTCTATGCAAGGGGCATCCGCTTACCAAATGTCAATATTGTACATATAACAGTTTATATATAAAAATGGAAATACATATGCATAATTCCCCTTAAGCGCTCTCGACACCCCTTGGAAGTCGATTTTCGTAAAAATCGTTTTGTAGGGGATCTCTACTCTATGAAAGGAATCTTCGTACCAAGTTTCCAGACTGTTTATATAATAGTTCAACTATTGAACTAAATATCTAAAACGGATCTATAATGGAACTTATCATTTATATCTATTTGCGTGTATAATAGTTTAATAATAGCCCCACTAATTATCTATAATGCTCCTTAACGCCCCTTGGGGATCGAGTTTTGCGAAATCTATTCTTAGTTCCATGAAAGGAACCTGCCTACCAAGTTTCAAGTCTGTAGATTTA
The DNA here is from genome assembly GCA_019973935.1 of Trichonephila clavipes. Classification (NCBI taxonomy): domain Eukaryota; kingdom Metazoa; phylum Arthropoda; class Arachnida; order Araneae; family Nephilidae; genus Trichonephila; species Trichonephila clavipes. Next base: position 786,371 of record BMAU01021144.1, read on the forward strand.
ATAGTTCAGGGCATATCGTGATTAGTAAGTACGTCAGTGAGTGAGTGAGTCGCTTTTCTCCTTTATATATATATATATATATATATATATATATATATATATATATATATATATATATATATATATATATATATATATTTATATATATAAGCTTAAGCTTGATAAAAAGAAAAGAATGTTTAATTAAAAATTTAAACCACATTTGTTTAATAAATTAGTGACTTTACATTTTATTATAGTAATTATTATTCATATCAATGGAATAATTTGTTTTTCATATGAAATATTCCTTGTTTTACAGTATGTTTAATAAATGATAAATTCGCTATGCAAATCTCATTAACTTGTTCCAATGTATCCTATAACGGAAATTTTGTGACGTAAATTTATGATGAACATGTAAAAGATTTAGTAGAAGAGTTTAACATCCTTTCTCTCTCGCTCTCTCTCTTTCTTGATTTTTTTTATATATTTCCAAATTTGAGTTTTTCTGGAATCGTGAATCAGTATACGGAAAACTAAAATGCTACAAAAGGATGGATGATTTGATTTGACACTGTTTAAAAGACACAGAAAAAAATTCAAATTATTAATCCGACTGTTTTTTTTAACGAAATGCTAAGGAATATTTTTACTCGTTTTCATAATGTGCTGTTTGTTGATAATGACATAGCTATTACACACGGTAAACTTTTCATAGACTTGCTCCTACAACATAATAATGAATAGTTTTGTTACGTAAATAACAGGTTTATGCTAAATACAAATTTCCAAATTTTAAATGAAAATGGCGAATTGAATTACGAAAAGGAACAGAAGTATAATACGAGGTATTAAATTGTCTTAAAATCAAATAATTAACATAAAATTAATTTACTCATTCATTCTGTAAGTTTAAAATGCATGCAGAAAAATCCTTTGTTAAATACTTTTTAAAACAGGTATTAGACTGACGTGATACATTACAATATAATTTACTTTTACATTTTCTTAAAGAATATGCTACAAACAAAATACCATTAACATAGGAAAAACATAATCCTAATTATATATTATGTAAAATGTCCAATGATCAAAGCTCGATAACACATTGACTTTATTTGTACAATTCACTAAGAAATTAATTTTTTCCTTTTCAAAAGTTTAGAAAAAAATTCATATTAAATTATTAAAGAGTAATCATTTTTAATACATTAGTTTATATTGATTTTTTTCACTATCAGGAATCTTTGTTCATGAAGTTAATGTAACATATTGTCACAAACGAAATTTCCATTTTACTAAAGAAAAACCAAGTATATATTTATATATATATATATATATACATCACTTGAGTTTTCGTTTCATAATCTCAGAAACATATTGTCAATTTTTGGTAAAAATAATTAAAAAAATTCTGTAAATTTAGCAACAGTTAAACCATTGTCTAAAAGTACATTTTAAATTAACACTATTATTAAATAATTATTGTGTAAAGTATATTTAACATTAATATTCTATATAACCGTATACATTTGGAGTATATCAAGGAATAATAATAAATAAGCTACAATAATTCATATACTTAATATGAAAAATCCAAATAGCCAAAGAATTGGAAGTTTGAGAGCGAAATTTAATTTTAGAAAATAACGCTACGTACCTTTTTTTAAAAAAGAATAAGATATTAAAAATGCAATGCAACATTATTTTATACTGGAGAAAAAAGTCAGAACACAAGAAACACACAATTATTTCCTAGGAATCTCCTTTATCTCCTATGAAAAGAAAAGTTGTCAATGCAATCTTATACGATCCAATCATCTCTTTTCTTATCGGGAGTGTTCTTTTCTAATATTTTTACTAATATCATATTCCTCATGATGTGTCCCTTACAGTAACTAGATATATCAACAACACAACTGACGAACATTCGCCGCCCTGGAGGTTTCTTGTCTGTTGTTACATTGGTAAAGTGACCAGAAAATTGGCTTTGAAACATATATCCAAGAAAAGATTTCGTACTTTGACCGAAAATCAGTTGATCATTGTCTGACTTTTACTTATATGGAACTTGATTGAGAATCTGTTTGATACAATTCTGCATGTATATATGTACCTATATATTTCTGGGTGAAAATGTTAATATAAATTTATATTTTACATTTAATATAGCATTTAAGTTGTAGTTTTATTTTTGCGAGGAATGGAGAATCCGGATGAAACGGCCCTGTTAACAGTGAACGTATAGAAAAGACAATTTTTTATAAACAATTTGATCATATAAATCAGAAATAACATCATCTATTGGACGGGGTAGTGAAGGCTGAAACTTTGATTTTGTGATAGCGATTGTATATTTATTTTATTTATACTATAGTGCTTCTCAAACTTTCAATACTTGCGATCCAATTTTCAGTCTTAATTTTCATCGCACTCGCCTCTTAGATTAACAATGTAGTTATAACTTGAAAAATAAAATGAACAGTGATCGTCAACAAAAAATCGAAGTTGTACTGGGTCGTGTTGCATAACACTGTTATTAAGTTTTGCCCAATAAATGTGGTGGTGCTGACATGCTATAACATATAGTGAAACAATGAGGGAATATAATTCATGAAAATGATACCACTTGTGATTAATACCGTTACAGAAACCAAAAACAAACACAGTTTAAATATAAATCGTACAAGTTATCAACATAAGTATTAAAGTTTATAAATGACTAGCCCATGCGAGTCAGTAGTAATTAATAAATTTGTTTTTGATTTAGAATTGATAAATTAATTATTTAAATACATCATGCAGTAGATTTGTAAAGGCAAATCAATAAATATTTATGAAATATAAACACAAGATACAAATTTAAATTAATAGACCTATGTGGCGGTCACTTTTCTTCAAAATCACCAAACCTGCTTAGACATTTATCAGACTACCGGAGCAATATGCTTATAATCCGGCTCAGATCATTGAGTCAGATCTCGGTAGTTGGTTGAACATCACGTTCTAAAGCGAACCATGCTCCGGAAAAGTGTTTCTACAATGCCGGGAAAAATATAGCGACTCAGAGCCAAATCTTGGCTGTTTGGAAGGTGTGACATCAGACCGCTCACCTAAGCATTTGCAGCAGTTCCTGAGTCTGGTAATTTGTATGGCGCCTGGCATTATCATGCAGGAGAATGACACCTTCCATCAGCAATCCAGGACGTTTGTGCCGAATGGCTTTACGCAATTTTGGGAAGGTGGTAAACTAACAATCAAGATTAATGGTATGAGAACTCTCAAAAAATTCGATTAGTTCAATACTACTCGTATTCTAGAAAATGTTTGCCATAACTTCACCATCAGTGGATGCAACCTTAAACATTGCCCTTGTCAAGGATCTAGCATACTTCCATTCCATTGTGGGTGTTTTGGATGTAAGTGTGAAATGATTCAGCCATGTTTTATCCTCAGTAACCTTGTTATCAATAAATTGTTGGTCGTCTGAATGATATTGTGGGAAAATTATGAGGCTGCACATCATTCGAGCTATTTCATGCTCTTCGGATAACGCACTTGAAGCTTAACGGGAACAAACTTTAAAAGATCGTAACACATCAGTAATGATACTCTTAACGGTACCATAACTCATTCCCTACTATTAGGTGATCTTAGATATGACTCCTTGAATTATTTCTTCAACAAGTGACGTGTTGAGTTTGGACGTTACAAAACATGGATTTCCGCATATTGCGGTTTTCCACTTTTTCTCACTCACCTTCAAAATAACGACACCATTTCGGTACCTGTATTCTACTCATTGCTTCTCCCTCTTATTCTTTCAAGACTTTTCTGTGAATGTCTGATGGAAACACATTCTTGAACCATCTTCCTCCCCTTGTCCACACCTCTGTGTAAGACTACTTGTCTCGACCTCTTGCTATTACTGTCGTTCTTATAAGAAGATAACCGATGTAAGACAATTAGACCTGTTTTCAATCTGGGTCACAGCATTCCTATCCACAATCACTACTTTTCAAAAACTGTTGCCTGTTACCTTTTTGTAGGACCCCGTCCCCCGTATCTTATCGAGAAGGACAACACAGGCTATAGTAAAAATTCACAATTTTACTTACACTAACTTTATAAATGCTCTACAAGATTCTGCTTGGTAGCACGGAAAACAGTTGAACTGTATTCACGTCATTTCATACCGTATATTCTAAAGTATATGTATATTTGGAGTCACAAACGTTAGCACATTAGAAATACATCATTTGATTTCCGGAATTGGAAAAAGAAGCAAATTCACAAAATATTTCAAAAAATCCCTTAGATAAAAATTGCAGGATGTGAAATCTACCTACGCGTTGGATGTTAGTTCGAAAAACGGGGATACTTCATAACCCTACTTAGGGGTCTTTTATCTTGCTGAGTCATGTAGTCCGTGGATTTCTCACTTAGCTGTGACATCATCAATTGCTCAGTTAAGTCAAGGTAAACTTTCGCTGTAACACTTCACTAAAGAAAGTAACTTCACACAAAACACTCAAATTTTCGGTGAGTCGCCCTAATATGTAATTACACCGAAAAGGGTCATTGTACCTCACATTTGAAAATTGTTCGGTTAACAAAACCATTTATTTGGAAGAATGCTTCTCTGCTGAAAAGTAGACGTTCAGCAAACGTTTTATTCATCAAGGCTCCCAGCGTTGTCGAATCTAAATAAATACTTTTCATGCAGTCTCCTACTTCAATTCAAGGTTATGTTGAATTGTTAAATATTTCATTTTCTAGCTCTTTCTATAAGAACACGATAAACCATTATTTGGGTATTTATAACTCCCAACAGGCTTTGTGTCGTTTTCTTAGGACTTCGTTGATGTTTACGACTAATTCTTCCATTATTTTGTCTGTGATATATGAGTCTTCTCTGTATTTTTGCTTCTCTGAAATATATTTTTTATTCAAATATCTTACTCCGTTTGTGTACTTTGATGAAGTTTGGAGTTTCTTAACGGTGCTGTTGAAAACACTCACTATTGTGATTAACAATTGACACTCATTAAATTCTTACACCCTGTGCAGAATCTGCATTTTACCCAATGATGCTCCCCCAAGAAAAAATATTTTTCACTATAGAGTAGTTTAAGGTCATGCATGCGAAGGCTTCTGGTTCATCACACCCACGCAACAACTAATGAAATTTTAAACTTTCTACTTTCTGTTCCATTATGTGCGTACATGGTTGTATCTAAAGCATATTCCCAAAGAGGTCTATATAGAAACCTGAGGGTCTCTGACGACCTGCAAGGGGTCCATGCAGCGAACAAATAATTTAGGGGTCCATGAGGTGTAAATGGGGCTCTATAATAGTAGTTCTCATTAAAACAGATTGGGACTTTAATCTTTAAAAAAGTTGTTCTCGTGGAAATAATGTTTTTCCAATTTAACTGATCTATTTACTAAATTTACTGATTTTAATTTGTGGTTACTGGGTGACAGAATAAATTTTATTAAGACAAGGACCATTTAAGTATTTATTTTCAGATTTAAATTAAATAAGTATATTATTAAACGTCATAAATTTTCTCAATTTGTCGCAGACAATCTGTCAAGACATTTTAGACTACGTTCAAAATTTAAATGCCCTTTGCTCAGATTTTAAAATTAGGTTTCAGATTGCTTTTTTGTAGTAATACCACAGTAAATCAATAAATTCATATAGTCACGTTGAAAAAAATTGTCATTACAATAGGAACTGACCGTAATAAGCTCTAACGAATATCTTAAAGATTAGAAAAGGATGTCAGCAATTTTAGCTTTAAAAATACATTCATGATACTTGTCACAAATTATGGGAAAAAATATCAAAATTTTATCGTAAGTAAGGTTTTAATTGCTTTTGCTAGTGAGAGGGAGTTTCAGTGAGTTTGCATATAAAGAGGAGGGGGAGACTGGATACTTACTAAGGCGATTAAGGTTTAAACTTGACTAGATTAGTATTAAATATTGAATATTTGTTATTAAAAAAAACACCAGATTAATTATATCACTAAAAACATTTTTATTGTAAATTTCTTTAATGTAACAATTGTGTTATGTATTAACTAATTTATTTTAATTTTATCTTAATTCATTTACATGCGCTTCTTAAGTTTTAAACGCTATATTTCGCTACAGTTAGTAATTTAATGCTTTTAAAGTAAGTAGTAGTTTCAGTAGCCAAAAAGACATTTAAGATAATAAATTTGAAAACAATTAAATGTTAGGTTGGCAAGTTCTACCCAAAAACGAAAAACAGGGCAAGGGGTCTATGAAACAAAAAAATTTGGGAACCTATTATCTCGATTCTCTTTATTCTAAAATCATTTTATATAATCTATTTGAGAGAAGGATCGCCTGTGCTGTTATCAGAGGTTGCAATAACAAAAGGCTCTTAGATTATAATCAGAAATGTGGAGTTGGAATCAGAGTCAGAGGGATTTTGGGTAAATTGTGTTTGAGTTGTAGTATATAAAATTAGGTCGACTCCAACTCCAGTTTTTGTCGGATGGTTTGAATTTGAACTGAAATGAAAGAGAATTAAAGAAAAAAAACGTATTAATATATATAAACTGAGATAATGTATATATTAATTTTATTTATCTTCTTTATTATGAATCAAATTTTGAGGTACATTAGGGAAACATTAAAATGACTAGGCAAAGAGAACAACAATAAAGAACTAAGAGCCCACTAGATATAAAAAGGAAAAAAATTCAAGCAAGATTTATACATTGATTTTTTCTTGAAGAAATAAAAAAGTTTGATTACTGTTTCAAGTCTTTTTTTAGAAATTATACAAATTTTTCCTTAAAAGTTAAAAAAAATACTCCAAACCGATAAAGAGAGATAGCGAATCACAGATTTTCCTCCTACTCAAGTTAGTACGGAAAGTCTATTCTCAGCTTTGATTTAAAAAAATCGGGTCTATGATCCACTATGAAAGGTTTGCAGAAGCTATATGGTTTTCAGAATTTAGTAATGCCAGTTTCTTTCTACACTCAGGAACATTGAAAACAGCGACCCAAGAAGGAAGCTAGGTACAAACGCAAAACTTTGCAAATTAGTACAGCGTAATGTGATATGCAAATGACCCAAGTTTTGTGATCATACGCATGCTCATACACGCCGAGGTGGCGCTACAAACAGGAAGAGGGTGCTATATATACCAGCGCAAATTCGAAGATTCATAAACCTGACGATTACTCGCCGATTGTAGGAAGGCTTTGGTAAGCGAAACATGCCAGGTAAACGTGCTAAAAGACATTTCTCACAGTTAAGCGAGTTTGAGAGAGGCCTGATCAACGGGATGAAAACTGCAGGCTGGTAGACGCGCCGTGTTGCTGGCCAGGTGGATCGTTCGGAGTGCGCCGTTAGAAATTGTTGGAAGCAGTAGGTAGGTATTAGCAGAAGGTACCCACGCGCGGAAAACTAGGTAAGAAGCGACCAGGAAGACCACGAGGAGAGGGGATCGAAGGATCGTGCGGCAAGCACTTGTGGACCCCACAGAGACTCGTTCAACGATACGAGCAGACATAGGCGTAGTAATAGTTCCACAAACAATTTCCAGACACCTTGCCGAAGCAAATCTTAAATCCAAGCGCCCTTTCCGTGCACTCCCTTTAACACCGGAACACCGGCAACTGCGTCTACAGTGATGCCAAGCCAGATTAATGTGGAATGTCACAGATTAGCAAAAGGTTGTGTTTAGGGATGAATCCGGGTTTGTTTTGGGGAACGATGGTAACCGTGTACGGGTGCGGAGGCACCCTGGTGAGGGGTACAATTCACTCCTCACTGTTCTACGTCACACTGCCCGCACAGCTGGTGCAATGATCTGGGGGACATAGCCTATGATAGGCGGTCCACTTTAATTGTGATGCATGGAGCTGCGTCTAAGCCTGGAAGCTAAGAAAGGACAACTTTCTCCAACACCTCTGCGCTGTTTAAAGTACCGGCAATGCGTACTAGAGGAGTCCGAGAGTGATATCCAATACTGCCCTATACCATAATACCCGGTGCAGAAACAGTTTAACGGTGCATAATGCCGATGTTCAACATCCCACTCCACGGTGTCTCCAGACTTAAATCCGACCATCGTGATGTTGCTGACAAATGCGTGATTTATCAGTAAAGACATATTCTTTCCATTCTGCCGCCCATATCCTTTTTTAATCGCACCATTGATGATGGAGGCGACTGTGGTTCTGCGTTGAGGGTAGACCAAGCAATGGACTCCTTGCTGACAGACCACTCTGCTGTAAACGGCGCCCAATGGTTCGGGATGTGACAGAGCGGTTCGTCACTGCCCTGAGCACAATTCACCTCTCCTCACGTGAAGTCGTGCACTGAGGTGGATGCGATCGACCATGTCGGTCCATGTTACCCTCCTGCGTCCAATGGGCACTTATCCGCAATACAGTTGTTTGGTTTCGTCCAACACGATTATCGATTTCCCTGAAAGAAAATTCTCATTCTCGGTAGGCCACTATCCTTCATCTGTCGAACTCGGATACTTGATCAAAAGCTGATCGCTGTTTTTTACGAGACATAACTGATCTTTTTTTGAACAGCAGCAAGAAACACACAAATCCTCCAAATCTCCAAGCCTTAAATAGCGCTTTGAGGTGGCGCCACGGGCATGCGTCATGTGTTTCTGCGCTGAAATTCTAATCATTTGCATACCTCACCTCCGTGAGTGACTGAGTGAGTGTAGGGTGTAATGGCGCAAGAGCCAATTTTGGCTATGCTGCACCAAACACTTATTAAAAGAAAAAGGAATATATATATATATAAGTAAATGCACACATGTTTATGCATGCATGCATACATGCATATAATATATTAAAAGTCCAAAGAGACACAAAAATCAAATCAAATGTAAAAATCCAATTTTTAAAAGGAAGGCAAATAGATTTTGGTGGGGAGATTCCCCAACCAAGTCAGATAAGGTTAAAACAGATGTATGGAAGAAGGTGATGCGATGATGGTTAAAAACGGGACAATCTATTAAAATGTAATAAACAGAATATGGGACTATACAGGAGGGACATTCTGGGGCATTTTCACCCAACAGAAGGTGCCTATGCGAAAACGAGTATGACCAATGCGAAGTCGAGTCAAGCGGACATCATATCTTCGCACTTGCAGTGCTGCCCAATGAGAAGTGGAAGGATGAATGTTATGCAGTTTGTTGAGGATCTGTTGATCCGAAGTCTCTTGTCATACACCATTGATATAGTTCTGTGTAGAAGTCTTTAAATCCTGGTAACAGACAGGCCGCAGCATGTGATCAGACATGGATCGTGCAGCGGTATCAGCCTGTTCATTACCAAGTATACCCACGTGTCCAGGTACCCAGTAAAAATATGTCAAAACCTTTTAGTTCTAATTTTCGTAGAATAATAATTATTTCCATCACAGTGGGGTGTCTGCGTTCTGTTAAAAAGTGTAAGGATTCTAGAGCACTCATACTGTCAGTGTACACACAAAAATGACGGTGGTTGGAAACTAATACATGCTGAATTGCGACAAGAATGGCAGTTACTTCTGCACTAAAAGCAGACATGAAATTATGTAAGGTAAAACTTATAATGGTATTGTTAAAAGCAACACCACACCCAACATGTCCTGCAGTCTTTGATCCGTCCGTGTAGACTGGTATGTATTTAGAATACTTACTGCGATGGTAAGAAAAGAGATGCTGATAAATAACAGCAGCAGTGCCTGCTTTGTTATATCCTGAAAAGGGTTACTATAGTTGTGATATAACCCCCTAGGGTCACATCTTGAACACCAAGATTAATTTGAGGCAAAGAACCACCAAAAGCCATTTTGAATAATAATATTATTTATTTTTGTTATAATTTCTTCAAACTCTTTGATAACAAATAATATAATTATGTTACGTCATCTAAAGTGATATTAATAATAAGGGATTTAATATAAAGGGACCTTTATATTAAGGGAACCAGGACATGCTCGAAAGAGTAAAATGCCAAAATTAAGACCCTTTGTTTATGAGACATATATCATTTAAAATTTCCAATAGAGCTTAGATTTTTTTTGTGTCTATAATAAGGATAATTTAATTATTCTGTAGAACTACAAAAATAACTTTTTACTCAAAAGTTTTTTTTACTACTTAATTAAAGTAATACATAATTTTTGAGAACTCGTAATATATACTTATGTTTAGGTACCATTTTTTAAAAAGTATCCTTTTTTATGCAAAATATTTTTTACACATATATAAAACAATACATAAAATAAAGTGAAACCCTTTTTAGTAAAATTTTAGTATAGTTTCTTTAAAAAAAATTATGAAACTTTGAAATTTGAAATTTTTTATTTTTCTGCTTTTTTATGCATGAAACAATTTTTAAAAAATTAGGCACTATTTTAATAGGAAAAAAAAAATTAGGTTCACTATATGCATAGGCATCTTGTATAGAATTATAAAAAATCAGGAATCATACAGTGCAATAGTTTTTTAAAAATGTACCTAAATGCAAGAAAATATGCTTTTGAGAAAAAGTGAAAAAACTAAAAAAAAAACAATATTTTCACATATTATACACTTAATTAGTATTTCCTTGCCTATTTTTATATGACTAATAATATAATCCTTAACCATTTTCTAGAGTTACAAAAGTAATTTTAAATTCATATGTTTTTTTTCCCTTTGTTTTAGTTAACATGAACATAATTTTCGAGATCTTGTAATACATATTTTCATGTATAGGTACCATTTCTTACAAAAAATATTCTTTGAATATACAAAAAAAAATTTACAAATATATATAAAGTAACATATTAAACATAATGAATCTGTTTTTTAACTAATTATATTTATATAATTGCATAATTTCTTAAAAATAATCATAAAACCTTAAAATTATGAAAATCTTAATTTTGTTTTTTTACATATATAAAATCTAATTTTCAAAAAATTAGACACATACTAAAAGATATTTTGTTCACTGTATGCACATGTATCCTGTTTAGATATATAAAGGTTTCAAACAATATGCTACAATAGTTTTTAAAGTGTACCTAAATTTAAAAATATTAAACATTCGAGAAAAATATAATAAAACTTAACAAAAAATTTCTCCTTACATTATAGATTTGATTAATATTTCCCTGATTGGTATTCATTTTCTTCATCTAAATTCTGTTTATCCATTTTCCTTTTTAAAGACCTTCTTTTATTTCTGGCTTCCAATGACACTTTATTTACTATACGTTCAGCCTCAAAAATTCGTTTGTTATCAATTATAAGTAAGGCACGTTCCGTGTTGTATCCTGATTTAATGCCCAGAGCTTCAAAGACTTTTATCCTACTTACATATCCATCATTAAAACAAATTACAGCATCCATAACTCAAATTTCAAAGTTTCAATGCCAACAAAAACTGTTTTAGGAATTCGCTCCCAAATACATTTGTTAAAACTTTCATTGGGATTTTGTGTTCTTCCATGAAGGCACTTTTTCAATAAGTCCTTCTCTGTGAGATCCCGAAACACTTTTTTTTTCACTTTCAATAAAATTGACTCGGGTAAAGAATGCTTGTGAATATAAAATTCCCCCGTAACAATGCTACGGTTATAACCGCACCAGCTATCCTCACCAAGAGGACACAAAGCGTGTTGAGGATTATCCTCAGTACTTAGTTTATGAAAATAAATAGCCCATATGGCTCTTTTTCACGTCCTCCACAGATGACAATTTTTTACGGATTGCTAGCCCATAATAATGTTGGATTGAGTCCACTTCTTTAAGCGTTAGCCGTCCACGTCCCGAAATATTTTTCCCATCTGATAGCTTAATGCCTTTGCTCATTTTTAGAATGTTTCTCAGCCTTGTGCCCATACGCTTTTGCACATGGCCAACACATTCTAATTTTTCAACTTCTGTGTCGCCATATACTTTTGCTTCTTTTATAGTAAGAAATCCTTTTGAGTCCCCATCACCAAGATACTGCGTATAACATGCTTTTCGTGATGTTTCAGATCGCTGAAATATACTTAATACCCCCCGACATTCCATTCCCCCACTGAATCCTTCGTAATTTTTAGCACAATTTTCACATGGTTTTTACCCTTACATGAAGAAAAATATTTTTGTGAGAGCTTCAAAGTCGATAACCTTTCCGTTCTCAACAGACGTAGCACATACAACTCCGTTCAATGAAGAATAGCCTCTTTTATGCCATGTGCCATCCACAGCCACAGCTATATTTGAATTATTATCATTCGCTATGACTGCTTCGTGAACAGCTGCATTCATCGAGTCTTCACTAATTGTTTTTAAAACATTTAAAAACAAAGAATTATGGCGTTCAAACTTTGCAGGTAGTGGAGGCAAATTCATGAGCCCACAGAATATTCGAGCAGCAGCTCCACCTTTTCCAATAGCTCTCATTCCATATGTCAATCTTAGGTTAACATCAGAACATTTATTTGATATTTTTGATGACATTGTACTCGTCGATTCTTCACAGTTGTGACAAATTATTTCCAAACTCACAGCTAAACCTCTACGACTTTTAAATCTTCTCTCAGCTCAATTTTCTCTGAAGAACAGCAATATTTACAACATAAGAGATTTTTCATAAGGGAAGATAATAAATCCAGTTCAACGATTATGTTTACATTTTGAGAATCTTGTTCTTTTAGTAAATCCGGTATTTTTAATTTTTCTCCTAGAAGCACTTTCCACGGAATTCAAAAGCAATTCTTCAGTCGATTTAGACATTTTATGTTGATTGCTACTATACTTCCTTCTGCCAAATTTTTTATTCTTTGCATAATTACTCGTTTAAAAAAGTTAAGATACTTTTAAAATTTTATGAATATTAATAATTATAAGTAAAAAAATAAACATTTCTTACGAAAATTAATGTAAACTTAAGTAGTTGTATGCCACAAGAAACTTCGGAATAGACGAACTCGGTTCAAAACATTGCCATTAAGAAATTTTGTCACACAGCTTGGAACAATAGCTCACGCACAAGCGTGGCTAAAAAGTAGCGGGGTTAACATTCAAACGAAAAAAACAATCAAAAGTTAATATAGATGGAAACTACATATTTAAAGTTCAAAGGGGCGTGTCAAAAGGGGCGTGGTCATTTATTTACATTTTTATTTTTCATATTTTTAGGGCTATTTTATTAACAAACATATAAGTATTATACATTTTTAGATTCAGAAAATAAGCACTATTTTTTAGAAATAAAATTGAAAAATCGATTATTTGAAAGTATATGATGTCCCTGTTCCCTTAAATTAAATTACTAAGAATACGATTGATTACTAATCTAGCTCAACTCAAGTAAGGTTTACCGAATCTAGGAGATCCGAGAAACACACGTATTCGAATTCTTAATTGTCATTATCTTTAACTAAGTATCTCAACCTGACGCTTACTTTAAGCGTATGTGAATTATATTTACCGCTGGTTTATATCAGCTTTCTTGTACGTCTAGCAGCATGACGTCTTAACGAATCTAATCTCTTTGAATCTTCTAGTTTTACTTTTAACGTTGTTGGCTTAATAGCCTACCATCATCTATCTTGCTATCTCGCAACTCTCGACTTAAATACCTTATCTAATTTGAATATCCCAAACTTATTTTTGGAGTTGATTGGAAATAAACGTGAATTTATATTCCCCAGAAAGATGCCTAAGAAGATTAGTGCAAAAGTTCCGTACAGATTCGTCACATCCCCTCCAAAAAGAAAACGGGATTTATTCAAAGGTCACAAATGGCCTGAAAATAAATTACATAACCAATTCCTAGACTTGTTTTACAGTCCCGACGACTTTAATATATATATCTACCAATCGGATACTGAAAAATCTCCTTCCTTAAGGGAACGAAAAAAATTACGACCTAAAACTACTCTTTAAAGGATGTAACATTTACAGAATTAAATATCCCTACACCACGCCCATTTGGCAAAGAGGCCAGGGAAAAACCACTTAAGTGGAAAAAACTACTTAAACATCTACTTAAATATTATAACACATATACAGAGTTGCATCTTGCTTCTATTGTGGAACGATGATCAGGGTCAGCTACCCTGAAATGAGAATTTCTTTGTGTGAAAAACAAACATCTATAATACATACAGATTCCTTCATTTTGTACATAACATTTTCATATATATCAATTGAAGCATCTGGTTCCTTAACATTCTCATTCCATATATGCTGCGCTTGTTAGTATTAAATGTTAGCTCTACCTAATTACGCCGCGTCCCCCAGTCACCAGATGTAAGATAAAATATACATATATATATGTATATGCATACAATTTCAAACATTTTTCAATTAACAATAAAACAAACAACCAAAGGAATTGTTGCATCTTATCGAAGTCATACATCGAAGTAAACAAATGCAATCTTACAAATGTTTTCTGCATATTTATACAAAAAATTAACACAAAAGCTGATTTTTCTCATCAAGAAAAAATACACACTCATTGTAATGTCCACTTTTGCTTGGCTTTTTAAATTAAGAATCCGCCCGTGACTTGCTTCATTGCAATAATTCATCCGACCACTTGTTCGAAAGGAGAAAACAAAGAAACGATACAACCTGATAATTTTCTTTGCCCTTTATTCGCTTCTATCCACTGGATCTCCGTCTAAGGCTTCCATACTGAGGCTCCTTCTCCTGATGTTGTTCTGTGGAATACTTGGTAATCCGCTGTTCCTCCGCTCCTCTGGAAATCCTTCGGGTTGTCTTACTCGGCTGCGTAGGTAGTACGGACAGGGTCTCAAAGCTGTCGTCTGTTTCGACCGGACAGTTCTCCTCTGAGCTGCCCTGTTGGTTTCGTCTTTAGTTGTCTTTGTCACCCGGGGCTTGTTGTATTGTCCGCTTCCTTCGTGCCTGCTCACTACTGTAAAAGACTTGCCCTGCTTGGAATCTTGTTGATGAGAAGGACCTGCAATGGGCTGTGATCCCTGGGAGGGATTAGTAGGTCTTCTAAATTTTTGATTACTAGATGAAACCGAGGACGGAATTGCTCTTTTTATCCCCTATTTTGGTTCAGGGGTTGGTCTTTTCTGGTCCCTATGTTCGGACTCCTGCAGAGAACGTTTTCTGCAAATTTTGTACTTTTTAATATTTCTCCCGTCCCCTGATACATTTGAATTTACTTTACGTTTCAATCTCGGATCCTCCCATCCGGCATTACCCTTACTTGATTTATGACCGTTATTCTGCTCACTCGAGGTTTTCCTAGATTCTTTGAATTTTTCTGGTTGCGATCTACTTGACCTATCACTCGACCTATGTCCTTCATACAGTGTCTCAACATGACTGTCTGAACTAATCGTGTCGGATTGTCGTGGACGGTACACACGCACCTGGTCAATATTAACTGTTACCTTTTTACCCCTCTTTAAAATAATTAAATTATTATTCCGAACCTCCAACGCTCTATATGGCCCTTCACAAACTTAGGCATAAACTTTCAACCACTATCCTACCCGCAGCACTTATAAAATGAGTTTGTACCAACACCAAATCATTTACTTTTTTTTATGTTAACTTCCCTCCTTTTCCGGTTATAATATTTTTCCCAATGCTTGTGTTGTTTAAACCTATTCTGCTTTGCTTCATCGAATAATTTCTCAATGTTTCTTCCTACATATTCAGCACCCTCTGTGACATTTATTAATTTACTAAAAGGTGTTATAATCTTTCTACCTAAGAATAACTCAGCCGGAGTTTTATTTGTTGTTTCGTTCACTGAAGTGCGCAGCGCGAAAGCGAATTCATGAAGAAATCTGTCCCAGTTTTCGTGATTTTCTTTTACAAAGCAGGCTATCATCTGGACTAAATTGCGATTAACTCTTTCCGTTAAATTCGCCTGTGGCCTGTATGTTATTGTTTTCATATGCTTTATGTCCAACCTGTGACTTAAGGGTTCAAATACCTCTGATATAAATTGGGGGCCGTTATCACTAATTAAAGAAATCGGAGCTCCATATCGTGAAATATAATTCTCAAAAAAGGCGTTAGCTATGGCCTGGGCCGAAACTTTCCGTAAAAGAATAAGCTCACTCCACTTAATGAAATGATCAGTTATTACTAATACAAATCTATATCTTTCGGGTCGAGATGCGGGGTAGGGGCCTAATAGGTCTAACGTTAGAATTTCATTAGGGTAATTCGATACTATCGGAATCAAACGACCAGCTGGTAGCGCGTTTTTGTAATTAAATTTTAGACACCGGTCACAGGTTGATACATATTCAAATATATATTTCCTCATATATGAAAAATAACATGTGTCTCGCATTTTTAAATAGGTCGTCATCTTTCCTAGATGGCTTGCTAATGGCAGATCATGAAATTCTTCCATTATTGTTTTGCGAAGCGATCTAGGAACATACACTCTTAGTTCTTCTTGAGTTGTATAATATTTCACGTAAAAGAGTAGACCAACTATAAGTTTAAAATCCTGGGACCAATTCTCGCATATAGTCGCATTAACAGAACCCTCGTCTGGGTTTTCTAAATAACGATAGATGTGTCCTAATTCAGGATCTTTCCTCTGCTCTCGAATGAGTTGTTCTCGGGAGTTTAAAGCTAGGGCTCGAAGAGCTGCGCTCGAAATTTGTAATCCATCCAGATTGCCTACTGGATTCCTAGACAAAACGTCCGCGACCACGTTTTGGACCCCCGGGCGATATTCCCATTCTATGTTGAACTCGGATAACTTGAGTGCCCATCTAATCTTTCGACTAGATAAGTTTTTTTCCATTAGTTAGCTTTGTTAATGCCGCGTGATCTGTGATTACTTTAACCGGCAGGAATCCGAAATAAGTTTTAAACTTATTTAAGGCCCATATCACTGCCAAACATTCGCGTTCAGTAACATTATAGTTTCGTTCCGCCTTATTGAGGGTTCTAGACGCGAATGCAATCGGTCTGTTGTTTTGATTAAGCACAGCACCAATTCCGACCCCACTAGCATCAGTAAATAAGTTAAACTTTTTCTGTAAAATTCGGCAATTGCAAAACTGGTGCCTCAGTTAATGCTCGTTTTATCTTATCAAAATAATCATGTGCTTTTGTCGACCAATTAAATTTAGCCCCCTTTTTCTTCAACCGATATAATGGTTAAAATATGTCTGCATACTAGGGTATAAATTTCTGATACCACCCCACCATCACTAAAAATTTCGATACTTCCTTACTATTTTTAGGAGGTTTCATTTATGTGATTGCCCTCACTTTACTATGGTCTGTTTCGATCCCTTCTTTACTAATTACGAGACCTAAATACTTCTATTTGTCTCGTGCGAAGTGGCACTTATCCTTATTTAATGTTAGCCCTACGTCTCTCAACAATGTAAATACCTGATTCAAATTATCTAAGTGTTCATTAAACGATGGAGATGCGATGATAACATCGTCCATATATACCGACACGAACCGCCCAAAAACAGGTTTGAGTATAATATCTATGGCCTTTTGGAAATTTGGCACCGCCCCAGATAGGCCAAAAGGCATGCGGAGGAATGCGAACGTGACATTACGAGTGATAAACGCGGTTTTCTCTATATCTTTTGGACTAATCGCCAACTGAAAAATAAACCACTTTTTAAATCCAATGTGTACATCACTACGGTATGCGTAATGTTTTTTTATTAGATCATCAATCACCGGTATTGGATATCGGGGGTATTTAGTTATTGCATTAAGTTTGCGATAATCAATCGTGAATCGATACACCTCCGGAGAAACCGGAGAAAGGCCATTATTCTTGAGCGATAAAACTACTGGTGACGCGTATGGGGATTGAATAGGACGAATCTCCCCTCTCGCAACATTTTCTCAATGTGATAATCTATTATTCCTTGTTTGACCCTATCATAACGGTAGGGTCTCGACACTACCGGCCCCTTGTCCCCAGTATCGATTCCATGGTATAAAACATTAGTTAACCAGGCTGATCTGAAAATAGCCCTTTAAAACCATTAAAAAATTCCTTAATTTTTGCTTTTGCCCTTCACCGAGCTTTGTATCTGATAGATCAATCTCGACCGCATTTCCCTGTTTAGTAACTGCTTAATTTGGTCATCTGAAATGATCAGTGATTTCTGATCGAAATCTAAAGTCAATTTGGACTCCTTCATGAAATCAATGCCCAAAATGCATTGGTACTGCATATTGTTAAGAATGTGAAATTCCCAGGTTTTCTGGAATTCTCGGATCCGAATCTGTAATTCGACCCAACCTAAGTGGCCTAACACTCCTTGCGCCGTCACTACTCTATCTTTCGTCTTTTGATGAGGTCAATACGAAAAATATTTGCGATAGACCTCTTTCCATATGAAATATTTCTCCACCCCCGTGTCCCAAAGTGCTGTAATGAATGTTTCATTTAAAAGAATAGGGACATACGGTAAGTCTACTGGAGTCATTCGTAATGAGGATATCCTAATAGTTTGGTGTTCTGTGTCTGGAGGATTTTCCGTACATCGCGATCGATCACCCCCATACTCGCATCGATCGCTTAAAAGTTTAAATATCTGTTTCGATCATTCTGACCCTTGAAAGTACTATTACTTGAACCACCCTGTCGAAAGCCTTGATTGTGGAATCTGTGATCCGATTGACCACCTCGGCGTCGACCATCGAATCTCTGATTATCCACAACACCTTGACTCTCAAATCTATTGAACTCTCTCCGTGGTCTACTATTGTCAGCATATCTATTGCTACCTCTCGTTCCCTCCAATTTTCTTTTCGATTCCAGTTAGGGGGAAACGATTGTTCTCGTTTGGTTGTATATCATGGGATTCCCAACTCGAACCTCTGATCTGTCTATTTAGAAACCGTTCCTCATACTTATCAATAATTTGTAGAAGGTTAGATGTGGTTTGCGGATTCCTAACCTCTACATAATCCAAAATCTGAGGTTCTAACCTACTAATAATATGATGGATCAATTTTTATTCCGTCATTTCGAGTTTTAAGATTTTGTGAATCTTCAACAAATCATACACAAAATCAGACGGCTTTTGGTTATGCTTTTGAGATGTTGAATAGAAACGCGTTTCTAGCTCCGACTCATTTCTAAACACGGGGAAATGTTCTGACAACGCTTGTTTTAGGTGCGCGTAATCCGTCGCCTAATCTTCAACAAACCTATAACCTAGAACCACAAACCAATCTAGTGCCAGTCCTGTGAGATGACCCTTTAAGTATGCACAAGCGAGTTGTGTGGGTATCTCGTAATACACTGCTCAAAACAATTAGGGGAGCAAGCAAAAAAGTGAAGAAAACCGTGTGAGACAGCCACGTATTGGCATACAATGCATAGTACACGCGTATCAATGCGCAATACAGAAAAAAGGTGTAAAAAAATTTGGAATTAAGCTTTAATTCTTTGAAAATATAGAAAAAACATGAAAAGATGATTTAGGGCAACAATTTGGATACATGTAAACGATAAAAAAGGTACTGTTTAGACATGATGCATGAGTTTTAATAGGGCGTGTGGTCTCCTCGAACAGCTAAGACTGCTGCACACCTGTTTGCCATGGATGCGATGAGGTAATCGATCAGACTTTGGGGAATACTGTTCCACTCCTCAAGAAGTGCAATCTCCAAGTCTCGGACTGTAGCATGCGACCTTGGTCACGCAGCAATGCGTCGTCCGAGCATGTCCCAAACATGCTCGATTGGATTCAGGTCAGGAGAGCACGCTGTCCATTCCATACGCTGTATTGTTTCAGCTTCAAGCATGTTCTCCACCAGACGAGAACTATGCGGTCGGGCATTATCATCCTGGAAAAATAAAGGAATCTCCAATGGCTCCAGCGAAAGGGATGACATGAGGTCGAAGTATCCTGTCTGCATACCTTCGGCCCGTCAAAGTGCCATTCCGAATGATATGCAGGTCCATACGTCCGTCTATGCTGATTCCACCCCATACCATCCAACCAGCTCTTCTGTATTGTGACCTTTCACGAACGAATTCGTGGTTATTTCGAGTGCCCCTGTTCCTCCATACAAGAACACGTCGGGTGTCACACTCTAGACTGAATCGGGACTCGTCTGTAAAGAGCACTTGGCTCCAATAATGTTGCTCCCAATCTCGATGTTCCCATCTTCTTCGGGCCGCAAGGTGACGTGGGGTCAACAGAATGCAGACCATTGGCCTACGTGCATAGAGCCCTTCCTCATGAAGCCGATTACGTACTGTTTGGCTGAACACCCTTCGTCCTGTTGCCAAGAGCTACTGTCTTTTCAGCTGCGTAGCATTCTCTGTTCTATTTCGACGGGCTGTTAACTGTATATACCGGTCATCAGTTGATGTAGTGGAGCGAGGCCGACCTGCCCCTGGTCGACGTCTAACATTTCCTGTTTCTTAGAATCGATTCCACAGCCTTGCAACAACACTTCTGGCGACTCCAACAGCGTACGCGACACTACGTTGTGTTTGCCCGGATTCCAGTCTGCCTATAACACGCCATGCCATGGATTAAGGTAAATCACGTTGTTGAGACACTCTCAAGTAACCTTGTCTCAAAAAAATATTGTACAATTGAATTTCACAGTTACGGCAATAAAACAGACGTTTTTGCAACATCCCGATTTCTGCCCTTATCTCCTTTTTCTGGTTTTTGACGTCTTGAACTTTGATTTGCATATAAAGTTTTCTTCTTCCGTTTCCTGGTAGGCTTTACATTATGGATGATGCATTTTATGTTACTTTTTGGTATACATCTTTGCTTACTTTTGTTAAAATCATGTGCTCCCCTAATTGTTTTGAGCAGTGTATGTTAAGTTATTATCCATATTCTCCAAAAATTCCTGCACATTCTCCACCCCCGAAAAATACTTCTCAGGGATGATCCGAAAATTAGATCTGAATATAAACTCGGGATTTACTCGTTGGGCGCCACTGTGATGACCCCCTTGGGTCACACCTTGAACACCAATATTAATTTGAAGCAAAGAACCACAAAAAGTCATTTTGAATAATAATATTATTTATTTTTGTTATAATTTCCTCAAAAATCTCTGATAACAAATAATATAATTATGTTACATCGTTTAAAAGGTTTGGCCTTTATATTAAATTAAATTACTAAGGATACGATTGATTACTAATCTAGATCAACTCAAGTAAGGTTTACCGAATCTAGGAAATCCGAGAAACACACGTATTCGAAATCTTAATTGCCATTAACTTTAACTAAGTATCTCAACCTGACGCTTACTTTAAGCGTACGTGAATTATATTTACCGCTGGCTTATATCAGCTTTCTGGTAGGTCTAGCAGCACGACGTCTTCACGAATCTAATCTCTTTGAATCTTCTAGTTTTACTTTTAACATTGTTGGCATAATAGCCCACCATCATCTATCTTGCTATCTCGCAACTCTCGACTTAAATACCTTATCTAATTTGAATATCCCAAACTTCTTCTTGGGGTTGATTGGAAATAAACGCGAATTTATATTCCCCAGAAAGACGCCTAAGAAGATTAGTGGAAAGGTTCAGTACAGATTCGTCACATAGTTAAAAATTTGGATGTACCAGGGTGGAAAAGCAAGGATATTATTTTCCTGGATATTTATGCTATTTAAGTGGGCGTCATTTAGAACAACCTTTGCTATTTCTGAAAAAGGTTTGATGTTAAATGAACGGGCTTCATAGAGGCGGGTGAGACCAATGGCAAGAGAAAAAGGTTTTAATGGATAAGAAGGAACAGACATGGCGCGAATAAAATAATTTGCACTTAATTGCCTCCGCCTTAGTTCTAAAGGTGGTTGATGGCATACCACATACAAGCTGGTAACAGGTGAAGTTCTGAAGGCACCAGAGAGAGCAGATTCTCAGAGCAGAATGATGTATTGTGTCCTGTCGTTTTAACACAGATGCATGAGCAAAACCGTACACTACACAACCATAGTCCAAACGTGAAAGGATTAGTGATTGATATACTCAAGTGTTTCTCAAACTGTGGGGCGCGCCCCCCTGGGGGGGCGCGAGCATATCGAAAATAAAAGATTTAAAAATAATTATTTTACTGGAATGAATTGAAACAAAATACATTCAGACATAATAAAAAATGCAATTTTACTCTGATATAATTTATAGGAGCGCGCGCGCGGTATTAAGTCAACAAAAATAAAAACTTCCTCAATATCTAATTAGCTATCTTTGTTCCTATAACCAAATAAAAAAATTTTTTTATTTGATTTGCTGTAATACCATGATAAGAGATTTTTTTACTACGCTTTCTGTTTAAACCTAACATACAACTTTTTCAGAGAAAAAACAGATCCCAGACCCAGAATCGAAAAAATTTAGGAACATAAAAAAAAATTCATCACTGTCATTATTTTTGAAATACTGCACATTATAGCTGTAATCTTCTTAACCTTCTAAGTTATTGGTACAGTTAGTTATGACCTCTCTCTTATGTGTTTGTTTCTCATTTATAGGGAAGTTGAAAGTAATATATTTCTCTGTTACGCTTTTTTCCATGCAAAAGAGTTTTATGATATTTGGAAAACCACGGACAGCACACACTTTGAAGGATTACTTGACGAAGACTTATTTTTACGAGTATTCTATACATATAAAGCATAACGCGAAAAATGTTTTACACAATTTCATATAATCATAATGAATACACTTTTTACTCGAAGTGGTCGCGCGGACGCACAGATTACGAAATCGTTAATTCTTGCAAAACTGTTTATTTGTTACCAAAGAAAAATTGAAAAGTCTTTGAAAGTAGGTAAGTAAACTTTAGTTTAATTAAATTATTCACTGGATACAAGATTTGTATTGTGTACAATAAACTAGTTATAAAAAAAGGATTAGGTTGACTCAATAACCCCACTCGACCGTATCGAGTGTGTGCCTGCTCCCGGGTTAAAACATGTTGAAGTCTTTTCGCTTTAAATATTAAAAATAATACAGTTATTCTTCATCGGAGTTTTATATTATTGTTCATTTTTTAACATCAAATATAAATGCTAATTCTGTGAGGCTTAAAAATACCATTCGCTTAAAACTTGTTATAATTTGAGCAACCATTTAAAAAAAATTCTTTTATACATTTTTGTAAACATTGTCGAGCATTTGGCTTTGCACTCCTTACAATTCAGCTATTATATCAATAATGTTTTATTCTCTTATAAATGTGAACTCGTGCAAAGAGCGGGTACTTCAGTCGGTATACCATTAACTTATCAGTGCTGCACAGAGTATTTTATAACTAATTAATTAATAATAAATTAAGAACAAGTTTAATAAGTATTAACGACTTCCATGGGCTTGTCTTGCAAAGCAAAGTTTTTATAAGGAATGCTTATGATTAGAAATTGACCCTCTGAGTTCTTTTTCTATATTTAGCAGATATCTATATTTTGTCTTCTAAGCAGCCACCGCATTTTACAATATGTTCAATTTAAAAATTAGTGAAAAGAAAAATAACATAAAAATTATTCTATTATTTTATTTATTTATTTATTTTTTGCTTAAAAGTAGTATACAAAATTTTAGTACTTATGTTACTAATTTGTATGGTTTATAATTATGATCTTCTATTGTAGCTTTAGCGTCAAAGTGCATTATTATTGCATTCAGTACATTATTAATGTATAAGGGGGGCGCGATAAAAATTGTGATCGAAAAGGGGGGCGCTAGTATTGAAAGTTTGAGAAGCACTGATATACTCGGAGTAACGAGATTCTATCGACTCCCTATAAGATGTTTGATAGCACTTTTAAGATGTTGAGGGATCGTTCACACTTCTTCTGCAAGTAAAGAACATGCGGAAGGAAAATCAATTTAAAGTCAAAGATTACTCCGAGGAAGCGCACCTCACTAACTACAGGAATTTGCCCATTTCCTATATGTATAACAGGATCTGGGTGTAGGTTACGCTTTCTGCAAAAATGAACACAACTGCTCTTGGAAGGAGAGATCATGTGACCATTCTGATCCCACCACTTAACTAATCGATTGACAGTTGTTTGCAGCTGACTCTCAATTAGTCGCATACCTGAACCTTGACAAGAGACTTGTAGATCGTCAACGAAAAGCATTCCTCGCGCTGATGGTGGGAGGTGATAAAGTATGCTACTCATATGAATATTAAAAAGGGTAACACTCAAAACGTTACCCTGAGGAACACCTTGATCTTGCATGAATTTATGAGAAGATGAGTGACCAATACGAACATGAAAATAACGAACAGCTAAAAAGTAAAAAATGAAAATGAGATGATTTTCCCTTAAGCCAAAACCATTCATATTACAGAGAATGCCATAGCGCCATGTTCGGTCGTATGCTTGTTCTATATCAAAGAAAAGAGAAATCAAATGGTTTCTCCTAACGAAGGCATCCCTGATTTGGAATTCTAGGAATACAAGGTTATCAAGAGTGGATCGGCCCTTGCGGAATCCACTCTGCTGAGGAGAAATACACTTTTCTTTCTCTAAAACATACACTAAACGAGTATTAACCATACGTTCAAAGGTCTTGCAGAAACAGCTCGTCAGAGCAATGGGACGGTAACTCAGAGGATCTGTTGTCACCTTTCCCGGCTTAAGGATTGGAATCACAATGGCTTCTCTCCAGTTGGAGGGAAAACAATGCTCCTTCCAAACTCTGTTGAATAAAAAAAAAAGAATATTGGTTAGAGAGTTAGGATTTAGATGACGTAGCATTGTGTATGTGATTCCATCTGGTCCGGGGCTTGTATTGTGTGCTTGTACGAGTACCTTTTGTAACTCAGTCATCGTAAAATCACAGTTATATGGAAAAGAGTAACGAGTGGAAAAGTTAATTGGGGTACGTTCTGCTTGCCTTTTAGTCTCGAGAAAAGAAGAATTATAAGAGGCTGTACTCGATACACTCTGAAAAGTTTCCCCCAGAATATTAGCTATTTCGTCTAGGGAAGAAAAGACAGAGTCTGAGGTTTGTAAAATAAGGAAGGAAAATTTCCGATGCATCCCGTTTGCTGCCTTAACCTTTTTCCATAATTGTTTACTGGACGTTGACGAAATGAGTGAGGACACATTTCGAATTGTAGGATTGCCTCTGACTCTGACGTCTTACTCTGCGAGCATTTGCGTTTGCCTTTTTGAACGCCAAGGGATTTTCCGTAGTGGGATATCTGCGAAAGATTCGTCATAACTTCACCTGGTTCTTATACGCTGTCTGACAATCAGCATTCCACCAAGGTTTGTAATGTTGGAATGAATGACTTGAAATCTTTGGTATGGATAAATCAGCAGCAGCAATCTAAACATTGGTGGCTTCTTGTACAGCAGAATCAATACTTTCTGTGATACTGCTGTACAAGAAGTCACCAATGTTTTGATTGATCCCCTCTGCTAATGAATGTTGTAAATTTCATGTTATTTGCTTGTTTCCTTTAGGGTGTTGCATTTACGGTGGCCAGCAGTGTATCTTAAAGGTCAGTTATTTTCCATACAAACTCAACAGCCCTGATCAAAATAGATTTTTATTTTGCAAAACCATTGCGTCATAATTTTTTTGTATCTTGTTGTTGTTTCTTATTGTTTGAGGACTGAAGTCGTCAGGCAAGATTCATGAGACATTTTAGCTTTTAAAATATCAAGTACAGAATGATTATCAAAGTCGATTCCTTTCCGAGATAGGTTCATGCAATTCACGATGTGCTCGGCTGGTAAAGCTGGCACTTGACAAAAGTCACGAAGATCTTCGTGCCCTCTGAGAACGAGATGTATTTGATTTCTCCAATGGTGTGAATTACGAGTGCGATCTATGGAAACTTCCGACCAACTTGAGGGCTACAGCCATACTTGGTCTTTCACAATGAGGAGTGACCATTATAATTCAAGAAAGTTCAGGCAGATAAACTGCTTTTGTTGCCACCAAATGACATCTTAAATAGAAAAAAAAATTTAATTAAAAGATGGATAGATAATATTTAATTTGCATTGTTTCGACCAGAGAGAATGTTTCAATGTCGTTTCATAACCTAAGTTTACATAAAAACTAAGGGTGAATTTTAATGTGTACTCATAACATTTATAAAAATTGCACTCACATTTTGCAAAATAATAGATGAATTGTAAAATAACACAAACTATAATACCATATACATTTATGAATCCTCATCAAAAAATATTGAATAGGAGATTATAAAAATTAAAATTTTAGTACCCGCTGCCTAAAACAGAAAAATTTCATTTAAATACAAAATGATTTATACATACGTTATAATAAAGCAGACGTAATTTGAACATTTTGACAATCAACGTTGCCATTTGATGATGTTTGAATAAGTTAAACATTTTTATTTAAAATGTACCTGTTTCACAAGATAGCCATAATTAATACGTTTCCAAAGTTATTAAGAAACAGAAATTTAAATGTATCTTGATAGTGAAGTTTAGTGTGTCTAATTTAGAAAAAAATATACATTAAAAAATAGTAGATCACGATTTTTTAAGATATTTTTTATATGATTAATTATGTAATTGTGAAAAGGAAGTAAGATATTATGACAATTGCAAGAAAATGATTTAATAAATAGAACATGAAATAAGATGTAGGATATTCGAAAGTTCTTTGAAAATGGAATTCAAATGCTTTTGCGTTACTCTTATAGTTTGGATATTTTTATTATCCAACATATAATAAAACCATTGAGTTGTTGTAGATGCTTTAAATTAACATGCATTTTTCTATAATGGCAAAATATAAAGGACAAACTATCTTAAA
This sequence comes from Trichonephila clavipes, assembly GCA_019973935.1. Lineage (NCBI taxonomy): Eukaryota > Metazoa > Arthropoda > Arachnida > Araneae > Nephilidae > Trichonephila > Trichonephila clavipes. Next base: position 813,153 of record BMAU01021144.1, read on the forward strand.
AAAGGAAACCGGACATTATTTCTATCAGAGTATATTATTTATTAGAACACAGATTACTTCTGAAAAAGCATTGGTTTGATATAAGAAAGAAAAAATTTAAGGAAAATAATATTAATAATAAAAACTGGAAATCACACAAAATCGACAAATACCAAAAACTAATTCATTTTTAGTTACATTTTTTTTTTACTTTGGACATAAAATAAATTTGCTCGCTATTTATATATCTCTTGTTCAGAATAATTTTCTCTTCTTTTTTTACAACTCTTTCATTGAAAGAACATAATTTATATCAAAAGTTTCAAAACTCAAAGGAAAATCAGATTTTTGTGCTCTATAATGCCTTTTCTCATCTGGGATTACCTAATAAAGGCTAGAATACTTCGTACATAGTGTAGATTTTATACTAGCGTAAGTAGTTTTTATTCTAAACCTCTACTCGCATATTTTGTCCAATAAAAATATATATTCTTACTTGGCACAATATAACTTTCCAGATTGCATAGAATATTTTCTTTTTTGATATTTTGTGTTTTAAAGTGAAGAAAAATCTGTTTTGAAATTTGTATGCACTACAATGGGAAAAATGCAACTTCGACTTTTATGGTAAAATGTAGTTAAACATTTTACTGGAACTTGTAAGAAAGCAGATATTTTCTATTTTGCAATGGATGTTTTTCTTACGATATTATGGTCTAGAATCTCATACAGAATTATAATTTTCACATAAAAATTTTACACGTCAAAATTAAGCTTTATAAACTATACTTTTTTAAATTTTAAAATATTTATTATTATCATTTAAGTAAGTCACTAATTAAATTAGAATTTTTATAAATGTCAAAAAATAGTGCATAAACCTAGTTAAATATTTAAATAACAGTAATTTAACGGGAAAATTTCAAGAATGAAAAAAAAAAAGCGCAGCAGGAGGAATATTAAATATTCTTTCTTGTTTACAGGTTTTACATATCATGTAAAATTTATCATATAATTTCATAGTAACGATGGTTTGAAAATATATTAAAGTTCAAGTTTTCTTAGTTTTCTACGATTCGAGTTCTATATTTTTAGGAGGTGTATGTGCATCAGCATTATCACACCAATTACAAATAATGTAATGACACAATATATAATATATATATATAATATACATATGCGTATATATATAATATATTATATATATATATATATATATGTGTGTGTGTGGGTGAGTGTGTGTGTGAGCACTGGATTTTCTCACCTTCTCTATAATTAAGTGGTACGATCCCTACTGACGATGTAGCCAAAACAGCGTCGCCTGCTTTTAACGAGGCATTGTGAGAAAAGATTCTGGTGACGAGTTGAAGAACAGATGATCATCCAATAATACTAGATGAGGGTATTATTAACTAATCTCTTAACTTTGTGTCCACTCTTGTAAATATTTTCAGTAATAAATGTATGTTTGTCAATATATAATTATTATCATTTTCTATTTAAAAGCTCAGCCTTATCTTTTTGTTTCTTAACGAACTCTTAAGTACCGAAGGTAAAAAAAAAACGTTACGGTAAATACAGTTCTTTAATTTCTACTATTTTGCTCTTCAATAAAATAAAATATTTCCAGTATTCTTCTGCAGGAAGTTTTGCCAAATTCATCAGACATGCTATTTTCTTCTACGTGTAAAAGAATTCCCCTCTAATGGTGAAGGAATCAAAATTAAATTGATAATACATATCAGTAATAATGCATATATATATATATATATATGAAATAAGAAAACTTTAGAAGGTGCATACTATGTCGTATTTTGTAGTGGCTAGTGGTTTGTTTAAACAATGGCGAACCAAAGGTAGGACGTGACCAGTGGTGAGTGATTCCTGTATATTGATGCATTTTCTATGATTGGATTGACCAGACAGTCATGTAAATCAATAATCCAGTTTATTGCATCTTGAAACACATAAATATAAAGATAGATAGCACAACACAGTAGCAAGCAGCCGGCTACATGACTACATGACTACTACGTTGGCTGCTTAAAGAACCTTCAATGCGTACTAGAGGAGTGCGAGAGTGATATCCAATACCGCCCCATACCATAAAATCCGGTGCAGGACCAGTGTGGAGGTGTATAACGCAGCTGTTCAGCATCCTCTCTCCATATTGTCTCCAGACTGGAATCCGACTATCGTGGTCTTACAGACCGATGCATGACCCGTCAGTAAACACAATTTCATTCCATTCTGCCAACCACATCCTTTCTTCTCCGCACCATTGGCGCCGGAGTCGTCTGTGGTTCTACGCTAAGAGTAGACCAAGCAATGGACGTCTTGCAGTCAGAACATTATGCTGCAAAAAGCGTCGAATGGTAAGCGCAGGCACTGAATGATGCGTTATAGACTCAATGTGCTGTGATACGGTACGTGATGTGACTGAATATTCCGCCACTGTCATGCGCACAATTTGCCCGTTCTTAGGTGAAGTGGTGCACTGAGGTGGATGCAATTGACCATGTCGGTCTGTCGTACCATCCAGCATCCAACTGTCACATATCCGCATTACAGTTGTTTGGTTTCGTCCAACACGACTACCGATTTGTCTAAAAGGTAATCCACATTCTCGGTAGGCCACTATCCTTCCTCTGTCGAACTCGGATACTTGATCAAAATCTGATCGCTGTCTTCTACGAGACAAAACTGATCGTTCTTTGTAAAGACCACAAGAAAAACACAATTCCTGAACTAGAAATCGTCGAACTCTCCAAGCCTTAAATAGCGCTTTGAGCTAGCGCCACAGACGCACGTGATGTGTGTCTACGCTGAAATTCTAATCATTTGCATACATCACCTCCGCTAATGCATGTTGTAAATTTCATGTAATTTGCCTGCTTCTTTCAGGGTTTTGCATTTACTGTGGCCAGCAGTTTATTTATACTATATATAATATGTATACAATATTGATAAATTCAAGAACATCCAGAAATTTATATTTAGCTGCATACAGAATGATTATCCCATAAAATTCTTGAGAAAATACATAGATCTAAAATATTTTTTGACTCATAAAATTGGCAAAATTCTGAAAGGTTACGATGCAGTTTAGGAAATGCAAAAATCCTTCAAACAACATTAGGTCCACAAAGTCAGCGTGTTAGTGTTCCAACTGTGAAGAATATGTGCATTCCTCACACAAGATACATTTTAATACACACATAGACCATTTTACATGATTATACTTTAAAATTATTTATGACCAATCAAACTTTTATGACCAATGAAACAACTTTTTCGTATGCAATCTGGTTTGCATTTAATACCAAATAGTTAAACTCTAATATGATAATATGGATCATTTGGATTGATATTGCATTAGTGGGAGTTATAAGCAATATAGGAGTGGTGATTGTTGTAGGAAATATGAGAAATGGTTTGAAGAAAACGATTGAGAAATTGAAATTTGAGGTATTGATAGAACGATCTTGCGGGAGTTTTTCATGATTTACGCTATTTATTTGTGAATATACAGGGTTTTTTAATTTGCGCTTTCGGATTTCAAATATTTTTTCTTCTTATACGACTGTTTTAAAGATGGGTGCATCATCTTTGGTGTTCGATGGTTCAATTATAATGTGCACTTAATTATTTTAGAGTTTTAACATTCTAATGTTATAATATCTTTCAGAATGTGATGGCGATTAGTTAACATTTTTAAGTATTAAATTTTTAAATTTTAAATTTTTGAGAATTGGATACTTCCCGATTAACTTACCATCTTGCAACAGGGAAAATGTTGGCGCCATCTCAAACTAGTTTAGCCCCACTTATTAATCCTAAGTCCGAAGTGGCATTTGGATATTTTATAAATTTTTATTTTGTAAAATGTTTAATTTTGTTTGAAAAAGTTGGTAATTTACTTCGTATATTCACCATTGATATTTTGAACTGAGAGTTAGTATTACAAATGTCATATAATTGCAATTTTTTATTTGATTTATATATATTTTAATATATCTATCTATTTATCTATCTATATATATATATATATATATATATATATATATATATATATATATATATATATATATATATAAATATATGTATATATATATATGTATATATATATATATATATATATATATATATATATATATATAAATATATGTATATATATATATATATATGTATATATATATATATATATATAAATAAATATATGTATATATATATGTATATACACTCTGTAAAAAAAAATATATGCACCCAGAAGAAATCAAGCTACAATCACGAAACTCGGCAAGAATGTAGTCTAGTAAGAGATATGCAAATGATTAAAATTTCGAAGCCAATGAGACAAGGCTAAGTGTGCTATGCGCATATTAGTTGCGCAACTGGGAGAGTTTAAAAGCATGAGTACGAGCGCCGTACGGCTATCCAAACGAATCTGATGACTTTGATAGACGATATTGAGACTTAGGATGCCTCTAAGATTTAACCGGCGGCAGTACGAGCAGCTGACGGACTTTGATAGGGGCCGTATAATAGGCCTCAGAGAAGCAGGTTGGTCGAATAGACGTATCGGCCGCCACCTCGGTCGGAGTGATATGGTAGTTGCTCGGTGTTGGCAACAGTGGATCACAGAAGGTAGAGTGTACCGTCGCGGAGGGTCAGGACGTCCCACGAACACAAATGATCGCGAGGATCGTGCAATCAGAATAGTGGCCACTTCGGCACCAACAACGTCGCTAGCATCGATTCAACGCCACTTACCTCCTTCGAGACAACCAGTGCCATCAAGAGAAACCATAAGGAGACGACTGACCGAAGTTGGCTTGAGGAGCCGACGTCCGCTAAGACGCTTACCACTGACCCCACATCATAGGCAGTGTCGACTGGATTTTTGCCGACCTCGGGCAACTTGGAGTGTGACAGACTGGAGACGTGTCATCTTCAGTGATGAATCCCCGATTCAGTCTCAGTGATGATGACCACCGCACACGTGTCTGAAGGCGCACCGGCCAGCGGTCCGATCCGGCATTTATTGTCGAGCGGCATACAGTAATTTCACAAGGTGTGACAGTGTGGGGAGCAATTTCTTGGGACACACGATCATCTTTAGTGGTCCTTCAAGGCACTTTGACAGCTCGCAGATACGTGGACGATATTTTAACGCCGATTGTGCTACCCATGCTATCAAGTCGCCCAGGTGCCATTTATCAACAGGATAATGCTCGTCCACATACTGCGCGACTCTCCCAACAATGTCTTCAAGGATATGACGTCCTACCATGGCCTGCCATGTCACCAGATCTTTCGCCAATAGAGCATGTCTGGACGCGCTGGGAAGGCAACTGCAGCCGTCCCGAGATACAGGAGAATTAACTGCGCAGATGCAAAGACTATGGCAGGATATTCCACAGGGTGTCATAAGTGATCTAATTGAATCGATGCCACGCCGAATTTCGGCTTGTATAGCTGCCAGAGGTGGCTTTACTACTTACTGATTTTTAACGTTTTGCAAGCTGTAACCGCTTAATAAAATGATATTTTGTTCTGAATTTTTAATCATTTGTTTATTTTCATATACACTACATGCATACCAAATTTCGTGAATGTAGCTCAATTTCTTCTGGGTGCATATATTTTTTGCGACAGAGTGTATATATATATTCATATATATATACATATATGTATATTCATATATATATACACACACACACACATATATATATATATATATATATATATATATATATATATATATATATATATATATATGAAAGAAATATGTATTATATATCAAAAACAAGAAATAATAGGTAATGAACATAACAAGAAATAGCGTAAAAAAATATAAAAGCTGAAAATGAAGAACAAAATTATAGAGAAATAAAAAAAGAAACTACAAAAAAGAAGAACATAGAGAGTCAGAAAGCAATTACGGACTTCGGACCGAATAAGTGGGGTAAACTAGTTTGAAGGCGCCAACCTTCCCCCTTTGCAACTCGGTAGGAAAAGCAAGATAAAATAAAATAAACAAAAATTCAGAGTTTGGAAAACTCAGAGAGTATGATAAAACCACTCACTACTATTATGTAACAAACTCTCCCAAACTCTTAATGCAGAAAAATAGCAAAATAATTACGTAAGAAAAGTAGAAAAATCCTAAAACAATTACATAAGAAAAGTATTTTTCAAAAAATACTTTAACAAAATTTCTTTATTCACAGAGCTTTTACGAAGAGAATCAAGCGTCTTGACATCAATGAAAATCAATTATTCTCCAAGTTAAAAAATTCGAATATACATAAACACATATTTTGAGCTAACTTTTAAACCAGCCAGCAAAGACAGATATCAAAAAAGACGACAATCAAATATGGAAGAATTTGAATTGGTTGATTGTCAAAAATGTAAATTTGCTAGGCTCTAATTTGGTTGGTTGTCAACAATGTGTAAGATGTTCAAGATGTGTGTGGAAAAAATGTAAACTGTGATATGAGTGTTATGATATAATCTTCACAGCAAGACCACTAACATGCTGAGTTTGAAATCCTATTGTTTTGTGGTGGTTTTGGAATTCGAAGTAGCAAGATGGTTAATGTATTTGTGATGAATATAAGTTTTTAAGAAATTAAAAGGTTATTCATGATCTAAACAACATTGAAAAAAAAGTTATATTATTGTATTTATATCTATTTTGTGGGTAGTTAAGTTATCATTTCTAAATAAAAAAATTCAAAATGATATTTCTGTAAACTCTGATATATGCAAGTTACTATTCCATACAGGATTTTTAATTATATGGAACTTAAATGAATCTATTTTGTCAAAAATGTTACTGACTACATTATTGTTAATAAGATGCAAGTCTAAATCCAAGAGTTCCACCCTATTAGAGTTGAAGTTAGTTTTAAGGAGCTTGAGATAATCAGGATAGAACGTAATATTTGGTTTGTATTCACTATTTTTACCAAAAATTATTAAATCATCTATATAACGGTAAATCAAGTAAGAATCATTTACAACATGATCAATTTAAAAAAAATGTAAATATAGGTTCGCTAAACAATTACTAGCTGGACCACCCTGAGGTATATATATATATATATATATATATATATATATATATATATATATATATATATATATATATATATATATATTCATATATATATATATTTCTAATCGAACTGAATATTGGAGAATTAATTATACTACAATTAATTGATGAATGCGATTTAAAAAAAATCAGTAGAACATTCCTATGATTACGTTTGCTCACCACCTACGCAGCACTCAGAGAATTCTAAAATATGTGTGGGCGTAAAATATTATGGATAAATTAATGCATTATGTTTTTTACAGTGTTAAATTGATGGATATATGTGTTAACATAACTAACATGTAAAGAAATGTGTTCATAAAATTTTTATCAATGTGTTGGAAGCTAAGGAGAAATTTTGTAGTGCAACGCAGCATTATTCGCTTTAATTACGTAATTTTGAGGTATATTATGATTATTTTTTTTAATCTGTAAAAAAAGAATACTAGGGAGAGTGACGAAATATTATATTATAAATTGTATTTTTATGTTTTACGTTTATTAGTTACTCAATGAAGAAATAATACCGAATTCGCTTTTTGCATTGAAATGTACATGACCATAATATAATTCAGCAAAAAAATCGAAACTATTTTATATACAATTACAAAAAAGGAGCATTTACCTAGTGGAAGTTTTAATATATTGAATTCTACCCTATTAACCCGGAAGCGGGTGCGCGGGCACAGAGTCCTCTGAGCTCACGAAATGGTTAATTCTGGGAAAGCTGTTTATTTGTTACCAATGACCTTGGCCATATCCTCCTGACTGGCAGTCATCATGAAAACTAAAATGTATTTGTCACAAATTTCCATCTTGTTTTTGGAGTGGCAAAGTTTTTTTTTTTTTCAATTTTAAGGTACTTGTTCCCCACGCAATCACTTTTGTAATAAAATATTTGCAATAAACATGCTACATTTTCCTCCTGTGAAAAACTTAGTGGTGTTGATTGCTGTTTTGTATGACTTATAATGGTTTACAAATGTAAATGAGCAGAATATATATATATAAAGAAATGGTATATGTGATCTCTGTTGAAGGAAGTTGAAAATGTTCAAGCAAGAACTTGCTGTAATAATTCATATTAATCATGATAGTGAAAGTAAATTTAAGAAAGGCGATGAACATAAAACGTTTGAGTTGAAAGGAAAATTTTCAAATGTTACCTAAAGAACTCCATCAAGAAAAAAATGAATCCATAAGTTTAACTCAAAATACTCTTCGCCCTGTCAAAACGACACACGCAAGAAAAAGTTCAACATGCTATTTGTCTATTATCAAAGAACAATTTAACTTTAATAACTTGAACAAAATATGACAGTTTTGCCTGCAAATAACATTCCTGTAATGTTAGCGAAAGGTGTCTGTATGTGATTTGTATCCTTTATTTAAGTCAAACAAATTTGAAACTTCTTGGTTCATTTTGAGTGTTATTTTTTTCAAATTATTAAGGTATCCCACTACTTTCAGAACCGTGATTTTAAAAAAGTGCATAAATGGGTAATTTTCATGATATTTAGTGTTACTCAGATTAGAATACATATAAAAAATTTTCAAGGACACTTTGACAAAAAAATATTTAAATACAATATTTCGGCCAAAAATTGACTTAGAATAACCTTTTTTCAAAATGTTCTCCTTTTCTGAAAAATGCGTCTACTATAACAATAGTTTGCCTGTATATAGCTCAGATATCTGTAAAAAGGCTCAGCTATCATTTTTTTAAAAATTCACATTATTTTCAGAGTTGCAATCCATGGAAATAATTATCGGCGTTTCTTTCTTAAAATTTCTCCCGATGTCATAAAACAGAGATAAAACCACTTCTAAGTTATATATTTCTAAAATTCTAGTTGAGCCTCTGTACAGAGGACAGAGCTATATACAGGCAAAATATTATTACAATAGAAGAATTTTTCACAAAAGGAAAATATTTTGAAAATGGGTCATTCTATGTTCATTTTTTTTCAAAATATTGTACTTAATATTATACTTAATTCATTTATATACTTTTGCAAAATCACGGTTCCGAACGTAGTCGGATACTTTAAAGAAACATTGAAAAATCCTTAAAAGTAGATAAACAAACTTTCTCTTAGTTAAACTATTCACTGAAATTAAGATTTTTATCGTGTGCAAAAAAAATAATGGTAAAAAATGTTTGAGGGGACTTAGATACCCAGCGTGACCATTAAATTTAGTATCGAGGTTAAAGGTTTTAAAATATATAACTATGTTTTTCATTTGAAGAAAGTTAAATTAATTATAGTGAAACTCTCCAGCTAAATATTTGTTTTCATACTAATTTTAGGATCAAAATCCTTTATAACAGGATTTGTCTATTTTTTCTTACATAGATTTTTTTCGAAACCTATTAAATCTATTTGAGGCATATATATATATATATATATATATATATATATATATATATATATATATATATATATATATATGGCAAATCGGGGAAAGTTGTCACGTTTAAAGATTTTTTTATTAGTGCATTGAAATATATATAACAAAGCCATGAAAATACACTTTATTTTTAAATATTTAATTGGTTGTGCATCTAAGTTAATTCTCCTCTTAGTATAAAATAAATAAGAAATTTAATGTGAAAGGAATCCATTTAATTGTGGCATGCTTCCTCATAAATCCCTTTAAAACTCAAATAATTTTTATCTTTAAATATTAAATTCTTATAGTTATTAATACTATATAGAACCCAATGACATTGGGAAAATAATAAAAAAATCCCGCTCCCCCCCCACTAGAATGTAGACTGTACCCGCAAGATCGTGCGCTTTGGGCGTTATCTGTGAAACAGTTCATCCATGAAATTTTACGAGTTATATATTTTTAGCTCTAAGTTGATAGATGAAAAAATCTTAATTCAACTAAAATTGTTACAAATAAGGAAATTATTGGTGTATAATTAACTATTTTATTACTTCCTTGTTTATTTACTGCAAAAATCTTTTGTTTTGTTTTTGACAAGTATAAAAAACCATTGCATTTTTCACAACATGTTTTCGAATCGCTTTCGTAGTTTTCAAATCTGCACTTGCGAGGCCTTGAAATGACATCAACACATCAAAATGGTTATACATCTCAAGCCGTTTATCCTGGAATGACCAGGATAAAAAAGCCATGTCATGTATAGCAGGTGGATTATAAAGCTTCGATCTTTTTGAGAGTGGAGCTACAACACTGTTATCTTCATCATTAGTATAAAATACTTTTTTTAGTAATTGGAGAGGCTGATAACGCTTCAACTATCTCTAACTTAAATTTTAAGCCATACATTTTGATTTTTTAAAAGAATTTATTTGATATCGTCCCTTGTTTGCACAGAAATCAAACATTTGCAACAGCTAAATCAATGTAATGTGTTCAAGAGGCTTTTATGCAAATAATGATCCAACATTGTCTTTCCAATTCAAATATTGCCATGTGTTTCTTCATCGCTCTCATCTGAACTTGAATCTCATTCCAGTATACGTGATTTATATGTTTGTTCGCAGCATTGTCATCATCCCAAAGATCACTTCGTTCTGATCTGAGTTCAATAAGATTTATTCATTAATTGAAAAATTTCTTCTGTGAGAATTCTTCTCCTTTTAGACACCTGAAAAATATTTTGGCTAAAGGTTAACACAATATTCCCTGAAAAATAGTAAAATGTATCAGAAAATTGTACTATTTAACAATATATATATATATATATATATATATATATATATATATATATATATATATATATATATTTAAACCACACAATACTAACTACCACCAGAAAATCAAAGGTTTTTTTTGAGGAATGGAAGAGATATGGATGCAGATATATGTGGAGAGGATAAAAATGCCTTACTCCTTAACAAATGTATGAAAAAGAAAATAATTTCAAAAGTCAAAGAGAGAAAGAAAAAGAGGACTCTCATCCATGACGACCTCCAAGATAATTTGGTATTAGTTATATAACTATTATTTCATTTTTATGTAGGCTGTAGTCAAAATTTTTGTAAAAGAAATAAAAATCGCATGGTAAGTGCTTATCTGTATAGCTGCAGTGACTCAAGTAACGCCTAACCCGCACGATCGTTCGGCTATCAAGCCCTAAAAGCCGAATTAATAGAATGTAATTAATATTTTTTTTCTATTTTTAATTATTTAAACATTAATACAAGAATTTGAATCCAAGCAATTAGAAATATATTGATAAATACCTTTTGACCACAGATAAAAAGAAGACGAAGAAAACAAAGCCAGATTTGCCAACTGAAAGTAAAACATAGACCACAACCATTGTCTGTTGATAAAAAGTAACACTTCAAATTTTCTGCAAAACCGACTCAATCGTTAGATTTTGCGATTTTCTTACGACCGACTACTCCAGAAGCAAAAACATATAAGAATATCTAACCCGCATGATTGTGTGGGTAGGGTCTTAAATGGATATATGTAAAGATGTCACCAGTCATGGACTAAAATTCAACAACACCACTGTAAATAAAAAATAAGAAAAACATTGCGAAATTAAATACGGAGGAAGAACCGGTATAGAAAAACAAAAATATTAAATTATTTCATAATTAGTTTGCTAATAAATGATAACAGTAATATGATAGCCTACAGAACGTTTCACTCTGTGTAAATGATTATAATTGCATTTTCCTTGCAACCATTTGTTGCATTCAATGCACTGAATCCAGTCACCCTTTGGATATTTTAAGCATAAAAGTACCCTTAATACACATCATAAATTCATTAGTATTATCCTCATCAAAACTGTCACCACTGGCATCTAGGGAAATTTCTTCACTTGAGAATGGCAAGCCGACAAATCTCTTTTTGTTCTGTTTTTTTCGAATGCATCTTGCTATTTTATTTGCTTTTACCTGCCTTTTCTAGATTTTCTCAGACCTTTTCCCACATAGTTCTCTTCTCTATGGTTCAGTTAAGACATCTGAAGTTTGTTTGTTAAACTCGGATGGGACAAGAAGAATAGGGCTAATTTCTTCTAGACAGGAAATTCCCTGTTCTGTGCCGATGTATTATTGCTGGAACCATCAAAAATAGCAAACGCATGCTTGCTTGCTATTGGATTTCTTGCGGGTTATAGGGATAAATCTCAGTAGTAAAAAACGCAGAAGTACCATTTCCTACTGTTGCAGCCTTGCTCCTAGCTGCATTCAGAAAATATCTAAATTGAAGTCTTGACACTTTACGATTTGGCTTGTTGTGTATGAATAAGCTTAGGACTTGTCGCCGATATGTTTACAGTGGTATGTAAATCAACTGTCATTCTGGATGAATCGACTGCAAATTCTGGATGATGTAGTTTGGAAGTGAAAATAAGTACGTCAGTTTCTGTTGCTAAATCTAAAACTACCACATCTGAAGAATGATATGCTTGGCAATCTAAAATAAGGAGAACTCTTCCCGATTGTTTCTTGGAAATAAAATGATTCTTCAGAATTTTCATGAACACATTTTCTTTGATGCAGTCGGATGTTTCATTCAACTCTGCATGTGAACCTGGTGGCGTAGCATCCACAAACTCAGGCTTCTTCTCTCTCTATTTGCTTACCTTTAAAAATACAATATTGAGGAAGGAAATTACTATCGGTATTGCAACATGTCACTGCAGTTATCGTCTCTCCATTCTCTTGTGACGTGACGTGGTGGATATTTCGCGATCCTTTCTTCTCAATTACTTTACCAGGTTTTTTATTCATTTGAAGACAACACTCTTCTATATTACAGATTTTCCTTGGATTTGCTAAAAACTTATTTTTCTGCAGAACGGTCCACTGAAGGCTGAAGTAGTAGTCGACTTCAGAAGTGCACATTGCTTATCCTCGTCCTACGCATATCCCCTGTGCTATCCTCACAGCATAATTATTAATTGTAGTTATATTTTATACAATGATATACAGTGTTATAAAACGAAAAAAAAAATTATTTCATTTATTTCTAAACCACGTGACGTCTTCCCAGAGTATAGGGGCAGATGCCACACACGCTTGTTTCCTTATTGATGTAGTTTTATGGCCGTTTCTACATGCACACATCGTATGTGTAACATTATGTGTAACTCACTCATATTACTAATATCTTATTTTAAATAACAAGTACATTTATAAATTTTAAATATGATTAATAGAATATTATAAAAGTTGTACTCACCTCTTTAAATACACTCATGATCGAAAAAGAAGGCCGATTAAAGACGATCAATTTGAATAAGTTTCCAAGCTACATTCAATGGCGGACCAGACTCTTCACACAAGTGGATCAAAATTGCCATTTATTGATTCATAAATGTACTATTAACAAACTAACGTTTCTCTCATATTTACCTTATATAATGAATTACAAATGGATAACTAATAAATCCCAAAACAAATAAGTGATACATGAATAGAAAAATCTCAAATAACCTGAAACGTGTTATTACTAAGGATATATAAATAAAAGGTCACTGGACAAAAATGGATAAGTATTATGATTTCTAAAACTGTCACTGAGAGATTTCAAAAAATGATATAGGGTTAAGCATTCCTTTTTTTTTATCGTAACATTCCGCTTCATTAAATGTTTTCGATATAACAGTAGAAGAGAACACTACTGAAAATTAGGTAAAATACTTCTCGTAAAATTAACAGAAAAACAATTAAACATGAAAATAATGGAGAGGTAATATAAGTATGACTTTTAATCGTGAGAGATAATTTTATGTATGAATCACAAATAAAATTAAAAACAATAAAAAACGTACCTAAATATGTGTGATAACCAATATTTTAATATATTTATCCTCAAACTCACATTAATACATTTTTTTAATGAAACTTCGTAATATTCCTACTTTAAAAAATGAATATTCTTTCTTTGATTAAAACGTATATATATATATATATTTATAAACGCAAAATATTATCCCCTCCCCTTTTTTGTGCTTAATTTATATTTTTATCTTTTGGATATAAATAATGAACGCATTACCATAATTACCCCATACATATAATATATACCAAAGAAAATTTCCAGTGCCACATCTGAAGCGTTATCCAATTCATTATTCTTTGAAACTGCTTACGAAGTAGCTTTTGATATCCAGTTATTGAGATAATGAGTACAAGAAGAGCTCAGAATGTATCTTGAAGTTTTATTCAGCACGTTCATTTTATTCAACAAGTTCGTAATGTTTCTTAAAATAAAATGAATGGAATTAGATTTTGTGCTGGAAAATTCTTAACAAGTTTAAAGTTAACAGAGATTACATACATAATTGGACTGATATTGTTCATGAGTGGATCAACTTAACGTTCGTAAATTTTTGAGTTAATTAACTATTTACAAAACCACTCAAACCGGAATATTTAAATTACTTGAATTGAAGAGAAATTGGATTGTAAATATAAGAGTATTAAATATGCATTATATAAGAGTATACACACACACACACACACACACACACACACACACACACACACATATATATATATATATATATATATATATAATGCAACTTATTTAATTGTATGATAAAAATATCATCGAAGAAAACACTGTGTGTGTATCCTGTATTTAACTTTTATTTATACAGTTTAAAAAAAATAGTGATTTTTTCTAAAAAATGTAAAAAAATCATTACAATTTGAACAAATAGTCCAAAAATGTAATTTTCTGAAATAAGTGTTATTGCTTTTTTCAAAATTGCCAGTTAAAAGACTTAAACTAGATAATTCATTTTACTTATAGAGAAAAGGCTACACTCTTCTCAATCTCTTCATGTACAGTTTTGATAATTATTCGTTTATGATCTGGGACAGCTATATTATCTACTGTATAATTCTGTTTATTTCAGGTCTTCAAAAAATATGCAAAGGGTGTATTATTTTGAGTAATTAAGGAGAAACCAAACACAAAAAGATGAAAAGCTCGTAATATAAACACACTTAATTTTTTAAACATTTTTTGGACAATGCGTGTTTTTAAAAATTGATTAGAAACAAGTTTTGTGAAATTTTTGTCAATATTAAAAAATAAGACAAAAATATTATGTTTTTTAATAATATTTTTATTTATTTTTAGAATTTTAAATAATTTATTGAAAAAAATTACTTGATGAATTCATTTAAAAAATTTTAATGAATTCATTTTTGATATCTGATTTTTTCTCCTTCGAATAAGATATCCAAACCTTTAGTTACACATAATGATAGGAAAAACCTTTGTGTGTGTGTGTGTGTGTATTTCAGATAACAATTTATGAAGATCATCAGAGTTTATATTTATTTCGTAAAATAGAAATTGAGGAAATATGTATTCATAGTAAACTTAAACGATTCAAGCTTATTAATTTCTTCTTAAAATCGTATTAGGATTTTTTTAAATTCAAAAATGAATTAATCATTGATCTTGATAAATATTAAAAATGAAAGTCATGAAAAAAAATGTAGGGATTTATTGTTATACATAGTTGTTTTTTTAGACATCATTTACAATTGAAACAAATTTTCTACAGATAAATAAACATAAAAGGAAATAATTTTGATCTTGATAAGATCTTGCAAAAGGTTCACATTTCCTATTATTGTATACCTTATTATTCTTATTATCATCACGTTTTCATCTATGGTGCTTGAAATACATCTTCACATATACATTACAATTCAAAAATAAGTATGTTTTTCTTTCAAACTACTCTAAGAAAGGAAAACGTATAATGACTATTCGTTTCAATATTTCTTGGATTTTAAGTTAATAAAAAAATAAGATACTCAATTTTATAGCTCTAAATCAGTGTTTTTCAAACTGTGGAGCGCGCACCCCTGGGGGGCGCGGTAACCCTTGTCAGGGGGCGCGAGCATATTGAAAATAAAAGGTTTAAAAAAGTAATTTTTTGGAATGAAGTAAAACAAAATGCTTTCTGACATAATAAAAAAATACACATTTACACTGATATAATTTATTTTTATCATCTGGTGATCATCAAAAATAAAAGATTCCACTTCAAACGCTCATCAGCCATCTTTGATCCTATATCCAAATTAAAAAATATATATATTTTGTTTGCTTTGCGGTCAATATGAGAACGATGAGAGATTATTTTTTACATTTCTTTTAACGATATCAAACGATGAGAGATTTTTTAATTACGTTTCTTTTAACCTAAAATGTTATTTTAGCTGACCTTCGAACTTACTGGTATGGTTATCTCCATCTTTTCTTAGGGAAGATGTAAATGTATATAATATATTTCTGTTTCATATTTTTCCGTGTGATAAGAGCTTTATGATATATGGATAAGCATGAGTATTCTGAAACATATAATGCATAATGAAAAACGTTTTACAGAATTATTTTTTAGAACATGCTACACTTTCCCCATGAACAATTTTGCAGTTTCGATTGCTGTGATGTACGACTTATTATAGTTTATAAATGTAAAAAGCAGAATATTATAAAAAAAATTGGGATCTGTAATCCCTATTGAAGGAAGTTGAAACTGATCAAGCAATTGAAGAACCTACTGAAAGAATGCATATTAATCAAGATAGCGAAAGTAAATATCAGAGCAGCGTTAGACATGAAACGTTTGAGGTGAATTGAAATTTCCAAATGCTACCTAAAGTTCTCTATGAAGAAAACTATGAAGCCAAAATGTAGCACTTCGCCTTGTCAAAAAGACACAAGGGAGAAAAAGTTCAAAATGCTATTTGTAGATCATCAAACAACAGCAAAACTACAAAACCATGAACAAAATATGACAGCTTAGGTGTAAAATAACGTTCCGGTGTTGTTAGTGAAAAGTGTCTGTGATTTATGTTCTTTATTAAGGACACGCACATTTGGAACATTTTCTTTAGTTTTATTGGATTTTTTCTCAAATTTTCTAAGAAAAATTGAAAAGTTCTTGAAACTAGGTAAGTATATTTTCTCTTAACATTAAATTATACACTGGAATTGTGATTTTTATCGTGTATAGAGTAAAAATAACTATAAAATAAATTATAGTTTTAAAACAAACTGAAAAACACGCTTTTATAATGATTCGAACTAAAAAGTAAAAAAAAATATTACTTAAAAGTAACATATACAAAATTTAATATTTATTTTGTTAATTTGTACGGTTTATAATTATGATCGTATTGTAGCTTTAGCGCCAAAGTGCATTATTATTGCATTCAATATATTATTACTTTTAGGGGGGCGCGATAAAAATTATGATTGAAAATTGGGTCGCCAGTAGTGAAAGTTTGAGAACCACTGCTCTAACTATAAATCCTCTTATGGTAAAAGATTCATCACTGTATATTGTGAGATGTAGAAGTATTCAATTCTGTCAAAGATATAATCAAAGATCATATAAAATGAACAGTCATTACCAACATTAACAACACCATTAAGGCAGTACTTAAAGAACGAGATGAAAAGAAATTCATAAAGAAAACCAGAAAATATTTTCCCACACAGAATGTTTAAGTAGCGTACCATTTTAATTCGCTACTGTTTTTCCGGCATTTGCGTGCAACCACTTTTGAAACCTTTCCACAATCTTCTAATTAAAAAGAAGGAAACTTTTCTCAAAATAATTAAAAGAAAATATTGCCTTCCTGCAACTGGTCAGGTTCTTGAATACCTACTAATTACTAAAAGAGATATTTTTATTCCACATTTCTGGTGAAGCAAAATGGTTGCAGAAAAGTCTTTAAATGATTAATTTAATAGGATTTGAGTATGTTGTACTTAATTTTTAATTCAAAGTTGGTTTTTATATATCCACGCAGAAATACTCAATATTATTAATAATTTTTTGGCATTAAATATATTTCTGAATAATTTCTATTTAGAAATTGTTTTCGTGTTTGTGTTTTGTGAGAATTTTTGTGAAATATCATGTGTCTCTAAAAACGCTAATATTTTATCTGTATGATATTTTATAAATAAAACTGAGATTATTAACAATTACTTTTAAGAAGCAATTTCATGTAATTGATTAAAAATAATTAGAGCAATTATCTCACAAAAATCTTTCTAATTTTAAATATAACTAATAAAACATATATTATCTAATTGTAAGAATTAGTAACAATAAAATTAAACAGAAAAAAAGTGGTAATTTTGGGCATATATAAATAAAAAAAAAACTTTTATATGATTGTAAAAAATCGTAGTTGATGTGTTTGCAATATTTTAGTTTTAATCAATACACTTTATTTATCATATAAATATATAAAAGAAACACAGTGTCTTTAAAATTAATTGCGGATATTTCAAGAAAGTAATGGAAATGCGAGAAGTTCATTAATATATTCTTAAATTTCACTCACAAATGTATCATTTACCAAAGACATCAACTTCACAAAAAAACCCATTGCAACAACATGTCTAACGTTTCTTTTAATCCAATGTGGTTGTCTGAATTCTAAAATTACATACATCGTAAAAATAAAGAAATCCTAAGCATTGAATTTGATGAATCACTTAAAATTTTAAATAAACTTATCACTTAATTTAAAATTTTACAATTGAATATAAATATTTTCTACGAAAGATTTTTCCACCAAGTTGTAAACAGTTTTCTTCATAATGTATTCCTCAAAATCTAGTACATAAACAAATTTAATGGCATAATGGAGTGTATTTAACTGCAATCAATTAAAGGTTAATAACTGTATATGTAACTGAGCGAAAGCATTCCGTATTTAAAGATAACACACCGACTGTTAGAATGTATGTACACTGCTGGACAATTGCTAAGGACGGATCACAAATTGCTATGTAGCATAACATTAAGCGAGACATGAGGCCTAGTAGGATAAAATATAGTTGCCATACTGTTTAGACATTATAATAAAGAATATTTATTGTTCTGGAAAGTACAAAAGCTGTGAAACATCTGAAAGAAAAAAAATTGTTCAATTGATCTGCGTACGGAGAAATAGAACAATGGATCTAAAAGTCAGCAGTCACCTTAAAGAAAGATATCAGTACGGGATATGTCCACCATGGAGTGTGATGCAACATTCCACACGTCGTACCATACTTTGCACAACATTATCCAGCAGCTGTTGAGGCAATTTATCCCATTCCTCTGTGAATGCACGGATGAGGGTGTTCTTGTTTGTCGGAGGATAGTTTCGACCAGCAACTTGACTTCCCAAAGCATCCCACACATTTTCAATGGGGTTTAGATCTGGAGAACGCGCTGGCCATACGAGACGTTGAATACCCTCGCTGTCTAGACAATCCTGAACAGCGAGTGTTCGATGACATGTTGCGTTGCCGTCCATAAAAACAAATTTATCGCCTACAGCATCACGGAAAAGACGAATATGAGGAAGTAGAACTTCATCAATGTATCGTTGGCCCGTCATAGTCCCATTCGCAACCACATTTGGCGTGTGCGGCCATTGATCATGATTCCGGCCCATACCACGATACTGCATGTCGGATATCTGTCCTTTTAATGGATATTTTCTGGACGATAAGCAGTACCACTCTCGCGCCAGATCAGTTGACGTCTACAATCCGATGACAGACTGAAGCTACTCTCATCTGAGAATAGTACACATGCCCAGTCCTGTTCAGTCCAATTGTGATGCTCACGACACCATTGCAAACTGGCAGTACGGTGCTGTCTGGTCAATGGGACACACACAACAGGTCTGCGTGCGTATAGTCCTCCTCCCCTCAAATGTCTGGCAACAGTTTTTCGGGAGATCTGCTTTCCTGGGGCAGCAAGAAACTGATTTGCCACCTGCTGAGCTGTGGTGCGCCTGTTCCTTTTTGCTGATAGGACGATATATCTGTCTTCTGCAGGCGTCGTACTTCTAACACGACCTCCCCCGTGCCGTCTACTACACAGTCCAGTAGTTTTAAATGATTTCCACAGCCGTGAAACAACGCTGTGAGCGATGTCGAACTCCCTGGCAACATCTTTTATTTTTCGCCCTTCTTCTATCTTTCCAATAATTCGGCCACGCATAAAATCATCTATGTGATGTCGGAAAGACATGCCAAAAATTTTAAGTTCGTCTATTAAATCTTTCCTGTAAAACTTTGACTTGAAACAACAACTGTCCACACGCGTCAAAACCTTTAAAGTTCTTATGAACGCTATCACGCGATGAACAGAAGTGGAAAAAAATTCGCATACTCATACTTCTTTTTACTAATATCCCGCACTTAGTCTAATTTTCCACATTTTGCTTCCTTTCATTTTGTGGTTGCTATGGTCATTCATATTTTGCACCCTTTTAAACAGCGCAATTATTCATTTCGCTTCTCTTATTTTGGTACTTGCACGCACACACACACACATGCAACCATTTTTAAAATATTCTCACATTTCTGTAATAAAAAATAAGATACAGGAACTTGCTGAACTCAAATTCTAATTCATTGCAAGAAATTGTTCTCGCTACTCTAATTAAAATTTAAATTGTAGCAGCCAACAGAAACGGAGTTGAAAATCAATACGGAAAAATAGTCTTAAAAGTTTACTTGTGTGGATTTCCTAAATAAAATTTTGTGAACAAATTTTTCCTCTTTCTCTTTGATTTTAGTTATTCTTTTTATAAAATTCTTTTTTGTCAAAGTCATAAATAAACGAATGAAATATTATTTGCATAAATTATATTATTTGATATATATATTATATATATATATATATATATATATATATATATATATATATATATATATATATATATATATGTATATTTAATTCTTATGTTTTTTTCAATATTAGACAATTTAGGAAAGAAAACCAAGAATTTAAACATTATCAGGAAACATTTGGCTTAAAGGAATTAATTTTAATGTTTCTCTTTAAACTGGATCTATTTATTGAAAAGAATGCTTGCTTCTGTAATATCTATGAGATATTTTTTTTTTCAAAAAAAATATTAAATGACGGATGTTTATTTAAATAACTTTCATCCAAATGGTTATATTGAGAGGTAATTATTTCTGAACCAATAATAAACTTTAATAGTTATCTTAAAGTAAGAATGTTTCAAGCACTAAAAATGCATTTAATTTCTCAATGTGAAATCGTTGTGTGTGTTTTGTACATTTATTTCAGATAATAATAATTAGTTAACCATTACCTCGAAAATCAATAGTAAACAATATTTGTTTTAATAAGTTTTTTGCACATCGTTAGGAGAGTGACATGCATTGTCAAAAATCAAAATTACAAAGCGATGAAAGATCAAATGATACACTTTAAAGTATTTTTTTGCTTTTCTTACACCCCTAACACAAGAAGAGCTACGAAAGAAACTTAAAGCTCACTTTATGTTTGTGTAAATTTGCAATCTGTTGAGTGCCAGATGTCATTGGAGGGCAGACAAATCTATAATAATAATGTCCTTCATCCATAACTTTGCTTCTCAATAGCTTTCTACTTGTAAAATAACACTTTAGAGAGCGTTTCTTAAACTCTGGGGCAAGCCCCTCTTGAAGGGCGTGAAAGCTCTACTCGGAGGGGGCGCGAACAAAGTCGAAAGGAGAAGATTTTTTGAAAAAATTTAATTTACTGAAAGTAAAAAAAAACGAAATACATTATAAAAAACAAAATACACATTTACAATGATATATTACATTTATAAATGTATCAGTGCTACAGAATGTATTTTATAATAAATTTAACAATACTAAGTTAGAACGGTTTATAATTACCAGTGACCCCATGGGATTGTCACGCATAAAATTATACACAAAAAGTAGAAATAAAACACTTATCTTGATAATTTGTACGATTTATAATAAATCTTTTAACTGTCAAATAAAAGTTACTCTTTTTGCGTCCCTATGTCAACCGTTTTCCACACGTTTTCACGAGTATAAGATACATTGGGGAGGCGGGGGGGGGAATTAAGAAGTAAATAATCTGAAATAAGTAAATCCTTCACAAAAACTGTCAAGGTCCATTTATTGCATTCCAAAATTTTATAAATAGCAGTGCACAGAAAAGATTGTACTTCGGAAAAATACACACACACACACATATATATATATATATATATAGTCAGGAGAAATTAATGCTTTGGCTGAGCGAGATGTTTATATACGCCGGGGCACTAAAGAGGCTAAAGTCGTATTGTATTGTATTTTTAGCATCATAGTATAATATAAGTGAATTCAATACATTGTTATTGTATGAGAGGGGGGAGCGATGAAAATTATAATTGAATATTGGGTCGCGAAAATTGAAACTTTGAAAAGTACTGATTTAGAGCTAAAGTAATGTGGAAAATCGTATCAAATGTTACTTCATTTTTATTAAATTCCGTGATATCCCACATCGTTTTTTATTTAAATGATTTTCTTATTTGTTTGGTTGCCTCCTATGTGTATGCATGATGTAAAATAGGTTATCTACTCGAAATTTCATAAAAAGCTAATCATTTAATTTTTCAAGGGAACAACTTGAAACTTATGATGTGGTTTTAAAATGCTACTCTTCCTGAAAAAGATGGCGTACATATATGTAATTTTATTTACAAGTACGCCAAACTATGTGTAATGAAAGTTGGTATTGGTTTTAAGATAACATGATTGGTATTCGCCCGATATTTCTTTTCATGAAAGCTTATTGAAAATTCCTTAAAAAACTTGTGAGTTCTAAATTCAGTTATTCTTTAAAATTGTATTATTTTGATATTGAAAAATTCATACTAACTTTTGTTCCATGCAGTATTAGCAACACGTGAAAAAAATTCCAAGTATTTGGCACAATAGAAAAAAGTCTTAATATTTCCTAAAGTATTACAATTCTCAAAGTTATAATTTCAAATTTGACTTTTTAAGTCTTACAATTATATGAATTGTACTTAAGTGTGTTTTGAGGTGAAATGATAGTACTATAGTTTATTTAATAAGCCATCTTTTTAAATCCATTTGAAACAATATTTGCAAAAGATGGTATATAAGTTTTAATGTATCCGCTTCTAAAATATTTTCTGTAAAAATACGGAAAGGAAGTAAGTTATTCAAATTTCCTTATTTTGAAAAAACATAAGATGGCATATATTAGCAAATAACACCCTTATTAAAATAAAAGAATGCCGAAACTCTTCTTAAGTTATTGAAAAGTTATTTCTTAATCAATAAAAAATACTAACTTTATCCAACATAACATTCTCAGAAATAAAATCGTATACACTTTTCGACCAATTAAATTGAAATCATTTGAATCATGAAATTCCTACTCAGCATTGTTATTTATTTGTATCTAGGAAAGCTAAAAAGTGCGATCATTCTTAATAATTAACTTATATTTACACTACGTATGCTATTTCTTTCCTAACTTAAGAATATCCTCTGATCTTTCAATCTCTAGGTATACTATTTTTAAAATAAAATGGAAAAATAAACTATACTTTCAAATTTAAAAAAAATATTATTTTTGCTCTGTTCTCTTTCAATTAATGTCCTAATGTTGAATTCCGATCGGACATAAAGAGAAAAAATCAGTACTTAATATATATATATATATATATATATATATACGTATATTTAAACAAACGAGTTTAAAAAAGAAACTTCTTTTATGAAAACAAACAAAAATTTAAAACTAAGATAAACATTGTGCTATTAAGAACTAACTTTGCAAAAAAAATGACATACCAGGCAAGAAAGTTTATATAAATTTATATAGTTATAAAATCAGCATACGCACGCACGTCTATATGTACATATATATGTGATGTTCTATTAGTAAAATTACAAAAAAAAACTATTGAGCATAATCAATCTTAAAATGAGTCACATTCTCAAAAGAGTATTTTTAAAAAAATATGCATCGGAGCTACGAGTTTATTCTTTAAAAAAACTTATTATAATTTGAAAAGAATAAATTCTTAGCTTATATAAAGAAAAATATTGATGCATACAAGTTTTCAAAAATGCATACGATTTTCGTAATTAACCAGTGGTAAATGAAAACGGTGTATCAGTAGGATTTATTTTATGATAATGGTATAAATAATATGATATTGAATCTTCCTTGATTTTATTCGATAGCAAAAATTGCAGTCTTAGTTAAGCTATGAAAAAAAGCAAAATATACAGAACCAGATAAAACTTTTCCCTACCACTTTATTCATGTACTAAAAAACAAAATACCACAGCAGTCTTGTCATATCTAATAATTCTTTGGTTTTTGTTGCGTGTATCATTTCTTATTATTTGTATTGCTATCGCATTCCATGTGATTTATATCACCTTTAGTAACTGGATATTTCTAAGGAAAAGAAACGAATATTTGTAGACTTACAGATTTCTTATGTGATGTTGTATTGGTAAAAAGAGCTGAAAATTGGTTAAGAAACATAACACCAATAACCATTTTTCTAGTTCGACATAGACTAATAGGATTGCTGTCAAGCATTTATTTATATGGCTTAGTTTTCATATTCAGTATCAAATAAGTAAAATAAAAGACACATTCACTTTTTTTTATTCAGACATTTTTTAACAGCCAGCAATGGGTAAATTTTGATATAAAGAGTAAAATCTAGATAAATGTCAAAATTTACATTTTTAATTTTTTCACAGACATAAAAGATGTCCATAAAGTATCCAAAACTGATAAATAAGGTTATATACTATTTACATAAAATTAAGTAATATTATTTGATCCCATATATTTCTTAATGATCTATAAATTATAATGGAAGAAAAAGTGCATGCTTTTCATTGGTTATAAAAAAATATTTGTAAAAATGACATTAGTTAAAGTGGTATAAGGAGATTTATAAATTATATTTGTGTCGTAAATATATTTAAATGAAAGTGAATTAACTATTAAACAGAAAAAAATATAGCCCAGAAGAGATAATCACGGATTTCACTACTATTAATTACATTTATTATAACCTATTTTCACTAATAACTTTTGTTGAAGGTACATAAAAATATACTTAAGAGATAAAATAATGTGTAAATACAGCTTTAATTTGAAGAAATTAGCAGTTGAGGCCCATCGATTGCTGTAGAAGTATATAGTGAAGCTCATTTGATGGAATAAAACTGTCGACAGTGATTTCATAATTTAAGAACTGTGAGTTTGACGTCGAAGACTAATAATGTATTAGAGGGCTGGAAATGTACGAAGTTCAGAAATACATAACAGTATTAAAGGAAGATTGATTAAAAGTGCAAAAACAAATGCTTATATTAGTTGCAAATGAAAACAGTTTCACACCATTTAAAATATTTGGGAATTATTCAAAACCAAGGAAATGATCCCCATATGACCAATAAAAGTAAAATGCTAATTTTGATTATGTGAAAAACTTTTTACCAAACATAAACGATTTTCTTTATTTTAGCATCGCATAGTCAATGATAATGAAAAGTGAACCCACCCCTAAAACTCTAAGAGTAAATCATGGGTATTAAGTCAACAATGTTGATCAAGCAGAATATCCAGGAGTAAAACTCATGTTGTGGGTTTGGGATGAAGAGTTTGGTGTGATTTACTAAAATCGAGGAAAATCATTCTTGTGTGATGTGCTTCTCTTTCAAACACAATAGCCAAACATTCAATGAAAAAAACATGCCCACTACTTTTCCAAAAACAATATACACTACTGGCCCCCGTAAATGCCACACCAAGAAACACAACAGATAGCACAACAAAATTTATTTTGCAGTTAACATTTTGACCAAGTATCAAATGATTAAATTTATAGACTTCTGTGAAGTGTGGTTCCTTCCAGAATCAGTAGTCAGAGTAGCCGCCATTGATGGATATCACCGCTGCCACACGCCTTGGCATTGATTCGAAGATACTTTGGATGTGTTCTTAGGGTACAGAAGTGCAAGCAGCTACCACACGATGCTAAAGCTGATCTGGTGGGACAGCTGGGGGTGTAATCTGGACCAATCGTTGAGCAACCATGAAACATATGTTTTCTATCGGTGAAAAATGTGGAGAGCGAAACGGCCAGGGAAGCAATTCGATCTGGTGATTGACGAAGTACCTTTGGACAATGCGTGTCACGTGTGGTCGTGCATTATCCCGTTGCAATAAGGCTGCGGCAAAGCCCTAAAAATAAGGAAGAACAGCGGGCTCCAATACCTTGAATATGTAGCGCTGGCTGTTTAAAGTACCGGTAATGAGTACTAGAGGAGTGTGAGAGCGATATCCAATACCGCCCCATACCATAATACCCTATGCAGGACCAGTGTGGTGGTGCATAATGCAGCTCTTCAGCATCCTCTCTCCACGGTGTCTCCATACTCGAAACCGACCATCGTGGTGTTGCATACAGAAGCGTTACTCCTCAATAAGGACAACTTCATTCCATCTTGCCACTCACATCCTTCTTTCATCGTACCATTGGCGGCGGAGAAGTATATGGTACTGCCTAAAGGGTAGACCAAGCAATCGATGCCTTGCGGACAGTCCACTCTGCTGTAAACTGCGTCGAATGGTACGCGCAGACACTGAATGATGCATTACACACCCAGTGCGCTATGCTATGGTTCGTGATGTGACTGAACATTCCGCCACTGTCATGCGCACAATTTGCCTGTTCTCAGGTGAAGTGGTGCACTGAGGTGGATGCGATCGACCATGTCGATCCGTCGAACCCTCTTGCATCCAACGGTCACATATGCGCATTATAGTTGCTTGGTGTCGTCCAACACGACTACCGATTTCACTGAAAGATAATCCTCAATTTCGTTAGGCCACTTTTCTTCCTCTGTCGAACTCGGATAAAGGATCAAAAGCTGGCCGATATTTTCTACGAGACATAACTGATCGTTTTTTGAAAAAAATCACAAGGAAAATACAATTATCGAACTTGAAATCGTCGAAATCTCTAAGCCTTAAATAGTGCTTTGAGGTGGTACCACAGGCGGGCGTCATGTGTGTCTGCGCTAAAATTTTAATCATTTGCATATCTCACCTCCGCTAATGCATGTAGCGATTGTTATGTTTTTCGCATGCTTACTTCAGGATGTTGCATTTACGGTGTCCAGCAGTGTAGTTAAACCCGTGCATGATAGTGCTCGCCCACTTGTTACGGAACTGTTCAAAACCACATTGAACACTCAGTTGGGTAATCGTACAAGAGCAATATATAGATAATACTTTAAAACATAATATACAATTTATTTGAAATAAATAGTGATTTTTATAACAAAATGACAGAAGTTTAATTAAACTTCATTAATAGCTTATACTTTGCGCTATAAAATACTCCAGATGTTTTTAAGTATGGACTTCTGTTTGGACAGGACAGAATATCAGCTGTAATTTATTAATACTCTTGTATAACAAGCATTTACTCATTTCTCGTTGAAATAGTTCATTGTCACCACTTCTTCATAGATTTATAAAAACTGCACAGTGTAGAATCTTGAATAATGCTTGCATGAAATGCATTTCATTATGATTTTGACGGGGAATTAAATACCAATTTCCAGTGAGTACAAATTGATTCCTAACCCCATATCTATTCTAAGTACGCGCACTAAAAGTTACATAGTATGTATTAACTTTCATAAATGTACCAATTACTTATTTGACTTTTAATTTCGAAACACATTGGAGTAAGAATCTTGTCTTAAATCTACTTGTACAGAGTGTTTTCAAATTATCTTCTAGTTATATTTAATTTTGAATACCTAAATGCAGAATTAAGTCCTGTTAAGTGTCTGAGAAAATGTTTTTTTTTTTTCTCCTTTCAATGTTTTTTAATGAAAAATAACATCTGCATTGCTGTGTGTGAATAGTGTTCCGAAAACTAAAAAAAAATGTTTTTTGTGTTTGTATATTTGTAAAGCACTGGGATATCATAAATTTAAATTAATTCAATACATTTTATGGCCAATATAATCACTTAAAACACCACTTTCACAATGGACTTAATTCTACCAAATATATGTATATATATATATATATATATATATATATATATATATATATATATATATATGTCATGATTTTAACCTCTAACTGGATACCTTCCTCCTGAAAAGTTATCTGAAAGCATTTAACTCTATTGTGCGATTCCTCAAAAAATGCAACATAATTTTTCCTTTTCCCTTTTAGAACTTGGGAGGTCGAACGGGGAAAATTTTACGACCCAGTTCGGTCCCTTTGAAAGTAAGAACCAAGAGATCAATCGTTTACAGCTAGCTGTTAAGTTGCCTTGGGCAATCTTCTTTGAAGCGTAGATATCCTCTCTTGATCAATCCTCTTTGAAAGATGATTGATTCGGTGTTTCTTTCTCCTATATGTTCAGTCACAGTAAAATAAAAAACGAAATGAAAGGTAAAAAAAAGATGAAAAAATGAAATAAATAGTTTGTTAGAAGTTGAAAAAAATAATTATATATTCTTCAAAGAAAATTTATTTTTCTGTCATTTTTTAAAAATTAAAAATATATATATATATTTTGGTATTGCGATTTGAACCAGAAAAAAGCATCCTGTATTCATTTTTGAATATGAGCGTAAGAAAACGCGCTCACTTTCCAGTTTTTTAAAAAAGTAATGAGGTAAAAAGAGCAAAGGACCTATCTCATTTTTAAACAATAACACAATAAATATTACATACAATGATTATATTTATGAAATAAAACCGATCTTTCTCTATTCAGTTATATTTTTAATTTAAAATAGCATAAAAAAGAATTTCTATACTTTTAATTTATTTAATTAAAATCATATAAAAGATATTTTTATGTTAACTGAATATTTTTCGGAAAAAATTTAAATTTTCCTTCCTAGTGTTCTCTTTTTCGAACTTCTTGTATTAAATAAAAATTCATTTTCTACATCGGCATTTGTGATGGACATAACACACATTCAGTCAATAATTTTTAATTTTAATGGGGGATATACTTTTTTAAATGCGCATGACAGTACTTCTAACCATTTTCTACTCAAATTAAATTTCTTATCTTTCTGTTTCTTTTATTACAAGGAAAGATGTCACACATCGATAACTACATTTTCACACAATTCAGTCATTACAAATTCTATTGTGAGAAAAGTTCTCCCTAATTAATCTTGTCTTTCAAAACAGTAAACTTAAAAACAATTTTGTTCAGTGAAGTTAACCGGACAGTTCCACAATGTATTCATACCAAATTTTAAAAACAAATTTAACACTTGGAAATGTATCCTGTATTAATTTTTTTCAGTATACACAAATATTTCCTGCTGTAGGAAGATATAGTATGAGAGAGAGATGTGGTGTGCGGTTGTGAAAGAATGTTTTCGTACGTGTAGACTATTTTTAAAATTTAAATATCACTGAAGCTGAACATACAACTGCAAATGAGCCTTATTTTAATGTGTGCTGGTATCAAAGTAAAACACTTTACAATATTAAACAGCCTATGGATTTATACTCAATATCAAACTATTTGCAAAATGGCTTACAACTTCTATTCAAATTGTAAAGAAACTGAAATATAAATATATCTTACTGCAGTCAAAAATATTCATAATATGTAAAGTATCCTGTTCCTCCACTTATTTCTGTACATTTTTAAAATTGTAGCTGAATGAATTTTTTATATTCATAAACGAGGCATAACAGCTCACACAGTCGTAAAAATGTCCTTATCATTTTTAAATATACTACTATAAAAACGTATATGGATTGTAAGATCAGTTGTAAAATCCCTAAAAAGCTTTTTAGAGGAGCTAAAAACATGTAATTTTGGATTGATAAAATGTTTAATATAATACACAAATATACATGTTATTAAGCAAATACATTTGAAAATCAAACTTCCTTCTGAAATAAACGTAATTGAAAGAAAAATGTTTAATTGCAAATGAGTGGCAATACATGTTTATCTAAGGGGTATCCCCAAAGTGAGGTAATCCTCAAACTTAAGACTCAAACTCATAAGCACAACAAACCATGAGGGCCAGGGACTATTGTGCCCATCCCAATATACGTGACCATTGAGCGCTAAGG
Organism: Trichonephila clavipes; assembly: GCA_019973935.1. Taxonomy (NCBI): domain Eukaryota; kingdom Metazoa; phylum Arthropoda; class Arachnida; order Araneae; family Nephilidae; genus Trichonephila; species Trichonephila clavipes. Next base: position 843,212 of record BMAU01021144.1, read on the forward strand.
TGCATGAACAGATGTCCCGATTTGGTGGTCTGTCTGAAGAGAGACCTTCAGTGTTTAAGACCCGAAGCAAGCTTGGTACTCATTTATCGACCCAATGTAGCGGGGATGAAAGGCAGAGTCGACCTTGCGCAGCCTGTTAATAGAACCCCAGACCTGTGGTGTGGAAGCGCTATACACTTCCAATCAATCCTATTCGGTGAAAAATAAAATTTAATGTTTGAATCATATATAAATCTCTAATGAATGAGGGAGTCCAAACTTTTTTTCATGTAAACTGTTTAGACGGAAATGGTTAATTATGAACATTTCACACGTTGCATAAATTAAAATTAACCGTTATAGTTAACATAAATTTTTAAGGGTACAAAAGGTGTATTTCGGCTGCACGAATTAATTTTAAAAGGAATACGGTTACGAAAAAGTAGTACAAATCTATCTAAAGTAGGGTTGGTTACCTCAGATATTGTCAAACACAACAATGTATTGGAAGCCAATTCCACAATTCGTTGTTATAAAAATGTATGGAAAAATACAAGATTTATTTTTGCATTTGTTATTTATATATATATATATAATTTTTCCTGGGAGCTTTAAAAGCTAGAGCGGCATCCATCAAAAAACCGCGGTTCTCCCTCTGTTTTTCCAGATCGTCCCTGACTAAGCCGGCTCCGCCATAGTAAGTGAAAATGCCGGATTTTGTTTGTCAAGATCATTTTATAGCAGACTGCATTTTTCATGTATTTTAGATAGTCGTTTTATATTTTCTACATCAATATCTTAATGTCTGAATTTAAAATTACATAAAATTCTTGACATTCGCATCAATGACCATGATAATTTGTATTAGTATATGAATGTGTCATCAAACGATTACATGACTAATATTAACACATTATTTTAACCATTTAATTGATATCAAGTATAACATAACGCACACAAATTTTCTAAATTTTAAAATAAATATTTCGAAAACTACTTCTGATATACTCAAAATTTTTCATTCCTACGCTTTAGCTTCTCAGTTTTGCATCTTTATGTAAGAATTTATTGTAATTGTATATTCATCAATTTTTAGTATATTTTTGCTCTTAGCATGCGGTTTTCAACCGAATTGTATGAAATCTTCGAAATATATTAAATGAATGATTGAATATTAACGTCGCACTGTTCAGCTACACGAGGGTTTTTGGCGACGGACCACGTAATTTTGAACCATGGTCAATTGACGTGGATGACATCTGAGCTGGCACCCTCCTCCCCTAACTACCCCACCACACCAACGGGCGGACGTTTCAGCTCTCAACAGATTTAACGTGCATCGCTGCCCTACACGGCGGGTCTTTAGTGGTACTGGGCTCGAACTCGTGACAAAGCAAGCCACGTTCCGATACCTATACCACTCGGCTACCGCGGCCGAAATATATTAAAAGATACCAAAGAAGCTATATAAAAAATTTGAAACTTTCATTATACTCAAACAATTGCTAAAACTTATGGTAAATAATTTTTAACTGCGCGATGCATTTTTTTTCGAAATTTCAAATGGAATTTCTAACATAAAATTTCTAGCTTTATAAGGTCGAGATTTCAAAACATATCCAGATTTTAATTATTTATTCAGTTAGCCTTTAAAAAAGATAAATGTTGAGGTATTCACTCACAGATTCAACTCACAGATGTTCAGGGATGCTGATAAGAAACAATGAGAGGTGTACACATCAAACTAAACAAGTTTGTCCTCTTAATGTTTCGAGACATATACAAAATTATAATGATTGTATTCTCCCTTATCCATTGTATAATATCCAAAAATAAGCTTCAAGTTATTAAATTAATTTTAATTTTAGATATGGAAAATTTCGATAAATAGTGAATCCTGATATATGGCCAGTATATCAAAACACACAGTTTCAAAATAAAAAAAAATTAAATGACATGCAATAAGATTACTGCTGAATAAAATAATTAACAAAACAATTGAATTCAATGGAGAAAAAAGAATACAACTTGACTTTACTTTTGTTTCTTATAACAATCAATATCTCTAGTGTTAGTTCTCTCATTAGTCATTTTTCTAAAAACTTAATTTATATCTTTCACTTTAAAACACCAATTTCTATCATAACTCTTAACTCATTCGACATCTTAAGATAAAATTATGAGAAGTATATTAAAATTTCTCAAAATTTTGTATGACTAAACCTATATACTTTGTTTTCTCAATTAAAATATAAAGAAAATATCTCATTTATAACACAACTATATTATAAAAATTAAATACTATATCATATCATATATTATTCTTTTTCGCCGAAAAGTCTTGTTAAGCAGAACTCAGTTATTTCTGTATTACGTAAGATGTTTCTTTTAGTTATTATCTTCTTCTCATTATTATGGGTATTTTGTTGAATGTAATTTAACTGAAAATTTTCAGATGGATGAAAATGTCTTAAACGAACTGAATGAACCAATTCAGTGTCAGTTTTATTAAGGGCATTGGGTCTATCAATTTCAAATAATATATCAGAACATTTTCTTAAAACGGTATAAAAGCCTGAATAAGGGGGACTTAATTTCCTTGTATTGGGTTATTGAAATTCCTCATACATTACTAAGTCACCAACCTTGAAATCAGCTTCCTGAAATTTTTTATCATATCTAATCTTATTTATTTTATAATATTGTTCTGTTCTTTCTTTGGTTAATTTTCTTGCTTCTTCTAAGGGAGGATATATCTCATTATCCTTTAGCGAAATTTCTAAAGGTAAATTACCATATATTAAGTAGGTTGGTGGGAAACCTGTTATTGTATGAGGAGTTTGATTATACTGCTGGGTTACATTTTCTAGAATTTTTGTCCATGGGACTTTATTTGAACTATTACTAATTTCACATTTTAAGCGGGTAATGATGGTTTTATTTACACGTTCAACCTTTCCATTGGTTTGTGGTCTGTGAGAAGTAGTTAATAATTGAGTGATATTATTATGTTTTAAAAAATGCTTAAATTTTGAAGAGGTGAACGCAGTATTTCTACCACTTAAAATTTTTTCCGGTATGTGATTCTGAAAGATTTGTCTTAAACAATTTATATAAGTATCTGTTGTTGCATTTTTTGATGGGAAAGTCCAAATGTACCTAGTTGCAAGATCAATAATAATGTGTAAATATTTTTAACAGAGTTGTAATAATTTAAACCACCTACACTATCTATGGATAAAAGTTCAAAGGGTTTTTCACAAAGGGGAAGTGATTGCATCAGTCCGTATTTTCTCTGATGTGACTTCTTATTTATTTGACAAAGTTTCACAGTGTTTCACATAATTTCGTATATCAGTAATGATGTTTATCCAATAATATTGTGGTGATATTAATTTTAACATGGTAGCTACACCAGGGTGGCCAAATTTTTTATGAGTTGTTTCCATTAATTTCACTCTTAGAGCTTTGGGTACAATTATTATAGTTAAACCTTGTCTTTTAACTACAAAAACACCATCTCTCTTAAAACATTTAGGAGCTGATGTATTTTCTATATTTTGAAAATGACTTATTTCATTGATATCTAATGAAGGTTCTTGGTGTGTATTAATTATATGATAAGCAATAGGATTTCTTGTTAACATATCAGCTTCAACACTAGTGCTACCTTTCTTATATTTTATATCAAAATCATACATAGAAACTTTTAAAGACCATCTAAAAAGTCTACCCGTGGGATTTTTGAAATTTTTAAGCCAAACTAATGCATTATGATCGGTATGAACTGTGAAATGAGATCCATGAAGATAGCAATGGAATTTATCTAAACTATCAATTATAGCTAAACATTCTAATTCAGTTATTGTATAATTAATTTCATAATTTCTCAGTCGTCTCGAGTGGAATGCAATCGGATGTTGATTTCCATTGGGTTTTTGTTGTTTGATGATACATGAGATTGCAGTTTTCGATGCATCTACATAAAGATGACAGGGATAATTTGGATTGAATATAGCTAAAATGGGCTTTGAAATTAAGCTGTCCTTAAGTTTTTGAAAAGATTGTTGACATTCTGGGATCCAATTCCAATTTTGATTCTTTTTAAGAAGATTATTTAAGGGCATTCTTAATTTTGCATATTGAGGAATGAACTTATAATAGACATTAATACTACCAAGAAATCTTTGTAAATCCCTTACATTTCTAGGGGGTAAAAGTTTTTTAATTATTTCGACATTTGTATCTTTTGGAGTGTATGACCCCTGCTTTATTTCATATCCTAAGAAATCAATTGTATCTTTGCCAAATTTACACTTTGAGAATTTTAATTTTATATTTTCTATTCCACAAATTTTAAAAATTTCCTCTGAATGTTTTGCATGTTCTTCAATTGATTCCGAAAATACTATTATATCGTCAAAATAATTTAATGCAAATTTTATTTGGTATTTATTTAAAATCTGTCTAATAGCTCTTTGAAATATAGCTGGAGAATTTTTATATCCAAAAGGCAAACGATTAAATTGAAAAAGACCGTAATTTGATGTAAATGCAAGTTTTTCAGATTCATAATCATCTAATTTAATGTGCCAATAACCACTACATAGGTCGATGGTTGAGAAAACTTTTGCGTGTGTTAAATTGTCTAAAATTGCATCTATTCGGGGCATTGGCTCTGCATCTAATTTTGTGATAGCATTTAGCTTTCTGTAATCGATACATAATCGTGTACGAGCATTATCCTCTTTTTTAAAAGCCAATGTTATAGGGGCAGCGTAAGAACTATAAGATGGTTTTATTATTCCTGCTTTCAATAATGCCCTAATTGTTTTTTTATTTCCGTATCATCTTTAAAAGATGTCCTATATGGTCGATTTACAATGGGTAATTCTGAGGTAGTATTATTTTAGGAGAATTACATTTTAACTCGCCACATCAAACTTATTTTTAGCAAAGACATGTTTATATTTATCAATAATCATAAATAATAATATACATAATCACTATTAGGAATTATTTCTATATTAAACACATTATCAGTTTTCTTAGTGATAATTTTATTATTAAATTTAAGAGTTTCATTTTCTTTTTAATATTTTTCTTAGATTCATAATTTTTAAATTTTTTTTTCTCTCTGAAAAATTTTATAATCACTAAAATTAATATTTAATTCAAAAATACTATAGTTTTATTAGAAATTATTAAATATTTCAGTTCTACATTTACTATGAGGAATTTAATATTTTCAATAATTTCTCCTATTCTTCAATTGTAAAGTAATTGCCCCTACTCACCTCAATTTCTCCATTGATGGTTGCAATTTTTGTTTTGATATACTCTACATTGTGGTATCCCTTGATTTGTGATATTATATTTTTTGGAATAATATTGACACTTGAGCCTGTATCCAAGAGGACATCAACTTGTTTGAAGTTGATTCTTCCCTGATGATCATAAGTTCTCTGTTTGATGAGGTTGGAATACCGTATTGTTTTGTGTTCTTTGACGGGGGTAGAAAGTTGGAGCATTGGGTCACAAAATTGACGGTCGTTGTGGAAATTGTTGGTTTCTCGGATATAGGGTCGGCCGCTGATGTGAAAAGGAAGGGTGATGATAAGGTGATGGAAACTGAGTAGAGTATACCTTATATCTTGTATTGGTTATGGTATACGGATGTTGAGATTGGTCATTTCTACAATTCCATCCTCCATATTGTTGTCTATGGGCAAATTGATTCGTATCATAAGGTATTCTTGTCATTGGATAATTTGGGTAGATAACTTCATTCTTACTTGATTTTGATTTTTCTTGGATATCTAAGAGTTTCATTTTTTCCTTCAGTTCCTCTATGTTGCTGCAGCTTTGTAACTGTATTTCTATTGCTCTATTTTCTTTTAATCCTCTTATGATGTAATATTTTTCAGCTGCTTCTTCCATGTTTATCCGGGATGCGATTTCTTTTACTCTGTAGAAATATTCTATGTGGGTCTCTTTTGAGGTTTTTTCTGTTTTAGATAATTGAAGATGAATCTCCGCTGGGTTGACTTGTGTTCCGAATTCACGTATTAAATTATTTTTCAGTTCGTAAAAAAAACTTTAGGGATAGATTGTGATTGTATGTAAGTCTTCACAGCTCCATCTACTAACTTGATTATAAATAGGATTTTCTGTTTCTCTGGTATATTGAAGGAATCGCACGTACTTTCAAAATTTCTAATGAATGTTTGAATGGGTATTTCCAGGCTCTATTTTTGGAAAGTCTGTAGATTTTCAAATCGAATATCATTTTTAATAATGGTTATAGTTGTTTTAATTTTTCTTCCTCAGCATCTAAATTCTCTTCTTGCCTTAATTTTTAATTTAATTCACTGTTTCCATTTTTGAGTATGACTTTTTGAAATCTTTTATTGAAACAGGATGATTCTATTTCTTTGGTGGTAGAGCGATGTTCTTTCGGGGATTACTAGCGCGTTTCTTTTTCATTACCCATAGATTAATTCTGGTAACCCAACGTCCTCAGCTAACAAATCGTAAAGGCGCAATCAGTCTTCCATAAAATTCTCCATATAGTTATTACGTTCGTTGGCGTTAGTTTTATATTAAAATTATTTATAAAAAGATAATATTTTACATTAAGATCGCGGGTTAACATCATACCGGCTTTAATTCATCATGATTTTAAAGACAGAATCAGATTAAAGAAATTTAAAAAAAGAGATATTTATTCCATCGTGTCAACATCAGTTTCTGACTGTGATGACAGGGAGGAAAAAAGCACGCCATGAGTGGTGGTTTCACGTGAGGTAACACGTGAAAACATCATGGTAGTATCATAATTGCTTTGGAGATGAATGGTGTTTGCCAAGTTGAAAGCGTACTGACATATGTTGACTATTAAATCTAGCTTTGACCTAGAATTAGACATGTTTATTGGCTAGGACATATGTTCAGAGAAAGAAATAAATGGGCGATTGGTTTTTGTGATACTTGAATATGAGAACGGAGAAAAGATGGAGTCAAGT